>OU015493.1:172085615-172118115 GCA_907164885.2 Dolomedes plantarius
AGATGCTCATTATTGAGGAGAATAATTTCAGTATACAAAATAAATAAATTTTTGTGTTGTGCACTCTTACTGCTTCCTTATAAAAATATAATTTAGTTTCGAGCACACATATTGCAGAAAACTAAGATATTACTGTTGGTAAATTCAAGTCTTGGGGCTTTATTCAAATTTTAACTCCCATTTTACCCTAAAGTAACGTTAACTGGTTTTAGCGGACAACGAAAATATAACGTGAGTAGGCAACCAATGTCTCGAAGGACGCGAGTTGAAGATGTCCCGTGTAAAAACGAACAAATTGCAACAAACAAATTCTGTAACAGCAAATACGACTGAAAGAAAATTCAATCTACTCTTTGTACTATTTATTTATGGTGGCTTATGAAGTAAAGAAAATAATCTGAATGAAAGAGCAGAGGTACATGATTGAAAATGTAAAGCGATACACGCATTTCTATTAAAAGAAATACTTGCATTTCCTGATACCGGAATATATTAAAAATATATTGCTCTATCTGAATATGTTAAAAATATATTACTCTACCTAAATATATTAAAAATATATTGTTCTGTCTAAATGTATTAAAAATATATTGCTCTATCTAAATATTTTAAATCCGTTTTAAGTCCACAGATAAATTAAAGTGCTCGGGGATACATATATTTCTTTTCTTTTTCCCTAGACAAATAGGAACCAATTCTGAAAGCAGTAATTTAATTAAGAATTCAATTCTTTTTCCTCATCACGAAGTTTACCGTTGTAATTAGATAAAAGAAAAATCCAATTACAAATCAATTTAAAATTTTACATGAATAAAAGGCTTATTAAATAGCCGCCAGACTAATAAAAATCCACATTTGTATTGATCGGCTAATTTACTACGCGAGTTTAAAAACAGTACAAAATGCTTAATGCTGAATTAATGAGTTTTAATAACTTAAAATATCATTAAATTATCAAATTGGAGTTTTCGAAAAAATTTTAACTTTTTTGTCCCCCCAATGAACATTTTTACCGGGATCACTAATGAAAGAAGAAACACAGAAATGTGGATGCTGTAAGTGATATTTAAAAAAAATGCATTATACAAACCTTATTGTTTGTGTTGTTTTAAGTAACATATAAATATCCTTTCGTTCTTAAAAAGAAAAGTTTCTTTTTCTGAATGCTCAACTTTACATGAATAAAAGTTTTTTTAAAATATCCACCATATTCTATATTCGCACTGATCCGCTAATTTCCTATGCGAGTTAAAACAAAAGTACAAAATCCTTATTGCTGAATTAACGAGTTTTAATAACATAAAATATCTTTAAATTATCAAATTGGAGATTTCGAAAAATTTTAACTTCGTTTTAACAATGAAATTTTTTGCTGAGATCACTGATGAAAGATGAAACACAAAAATATGGGTATTGTAACTGATATTAAAAAATAAATAAATACATAATACAAATCTTTTTGCTTCTGCAATTTTGAGAAACGCATAAATATACTTTCGTTCTTGAAAAGAAACTATTTTTTTTCTGAATGCTTACAGAGTACAAATCAATTAAAAATTTTACAGGAATAGAAGGTTTATTAAATATCCGCCATACTAATGAAAATCCACTTTTGCATTGATTGGCTAATTTACTGTGCCACTTTAAAAACAGTAAAAAAGGCTTAGTGCTGAATTAATGAGTTTTAATAACTTAAAATTTCGCAAATTATCAAATTGGAGATTTCGAAAAATTTTATCTTTTTTTTTTTTTAAATGAACATTTTTACCGAGATCCTAATGAAAGAAGAAATACAGAAATGTGAGTATTAAACAGATTAAAAAAATAAAATACATAATACAAATCTTATTGTTTGTGTGATCATTGTATGTGTGTAACACATAAATATACTTTCGCCCTTAAAAAGGATTTTTTTTCCGAATGCTCAACTTTACATAAAGTATTTTTTTTTAAATATCCACCATACTAGTAAAAATCTACATTCATACTGATCGGCTAATTTATTATGCGAGTTTAAAAACAGTAGAAAATGCTTAATGCTGAATTAGCGAGTTTTAATAACATAAAATATCTTTAAATTATCAAATTGAAGATTTCGAAAAAATTTAACTTTTTTTTTTAGCAATGAACTTTATACTGAGGTTACTAATGAAAGGTGAAACAGAAAAATATGGGTATTGTAATTTATATTTAAAAAAAAAAATGCATTTTACAAAATTTATTGTTTGTGTGATTTCAAGTAACACATAAATATACTTTCGCCCTTAAAAAGAAAATATTTTTTTTTTCTGAATGCTCAGCTTTACACGAATAAAAGTTTATTTTTAAATATCTAACATACTAATAAAAATCTACATTCGTATTGATCGACTAATTGACTATGCGAGTTTAAAAACAGTAGAAAATGCATAATTACCGAGTTTATGCTGAATTAACGAGTTTTAATACCATAAAATATCTTTAAATTATCAAATTGGAGATTTCGAAAAAAGTTAACTTTATCAAATTGGCAATCTTTTTTCAGCGATAAATTTTTTTACTGAGATCACAAATAAAAGAAGAAACACAGAAATGTGGGAATTGTAACTGAGATGTAAAAAGAATAAAAAATGCATAATACAAATCTTATTGTTTGTGTGATTTCAAGTAACACATAAATATACTTTCGCCCTTAAAAAGAAAAGATTTTTTTTCTGAATGCTAGCCTACTCAGAATGCCTTGATGAAGGAAGAAAAGGGGCCAATATTTTCACACTTTTTTATATGCAATAATTTTACGTTTTTATTCTTCTTTGCGGGGGAAAGTAATATTCCTTTCAGGTGGCAGTCCCAAAGCACCCCGGTGCAGGCTTCTGTTCGGAAAGTCACGAAATCCCGAATAATTTCACCTGTTGAGCTCCTTTAGCTACTGCGGCCAAGTCGTGACTCCTGCCCATTGTTTAAAAAGCCATTAACCTCACCGACCCGAAAGTAGAATAAAGAAATCAGATCTTCACGCTGCAGATTTTTTTGACGGGGAAGAATTTCCCCCTTCTTTTGCGTAGTACGAAATTCCTTTACGCCAAAAATTTTGGGGTAAAATTTCTCAATTTTCGGATTTAAGATGCCACTCCTGTAAAACAAATACATCAAGCCAGACAGAGGTTTGTTGTTTCCAGAAGGATATACAGATATTCCTTGATTTACGATCGAGATAGGGACAGAGCCATTTGTCTAAGTTGAGTTGGTCGTAAGTCAAGTTTCAAATTTTATACATATATTTTTTACTTTCATACATACATACGTAATTTAAAATACACTGTGTTTAGAAGACAGAAATTATTCTTCGTCATCACTACTTATTTTGTTAGTACAATCCATTGGTTCAGAATTTGCGACAGAAAATACGTTGCCAGTTGCAAAAAAAAAAAAAAAAAGTTTTGGAAGGTAGTTTGAACAGTTCGCGTCTTCTTTTCATTGTATTGTCTGATAGCATTCCAGATTTTCCTGAATACGACGATTTACACTTGGGAATTTTTCTTCGTTTGGATCCATTGCTTCTAATTCTTGTAGTCCTTTATTAATATAATGAAAAGCGGAAGCCTTTTCTGAAGCCAATGAAGGTTTATTTGATTAATGATGTGGATATCGAAACTATTGCATCATACATTTTCATAATTGCGTCTTAAAAATTTTTGCAGTATTGCAGAATATTGCATCATATTTTTTAATAATTATGCAATACAAATAAGTATGTACTGTACATTCGAAGAACAGTATATTTGAGAAAGAAAAAAAAATTTAATTTGAAAATTTCGGTCGTTAATCAGATTTTCTTATTTTACTGAAAAAATCTCACTCATGGCGAAACCTACAAGGAAAGCATGTTTTTCATCAGAGTTATTTTTCCCTCTAGGGTGTGTGTGTTTGTGTATGGGGGGGGGGGGGTGGAGGTTGCGTTTGCGCGTTTTATTTAAGTTTCAAAGTTAGAGATGAAAAAACTACCAAAAAAAATAAAATAATACAACGCTGAAAGAAAAAAGAAAGAATGCCATTCTAAATGCCAACTGATGTATTAATTTAAGATTACTCATAACTAGTCATATATTAAGAACTATTATATGCTGTTATTTTTGTGATTGAGTGTTTGGTAGGATTTCTCGAAAGTGAAAAAAAATGTTAAAATAGGATATTTTTAAGCATGAAAAATACTTCCTCAAACTGACAACAGTTTTGAAAGTCAAAAAGGTTTGGTATATTTTTGCAAACCATCATTTTTCTAAAATTAGAAAACGATCAATTGCATTACTAAATTATACTGTATATAAAGAGAAAAACTGATGACTTTCATTAGTTGAAAATTATATATTACGTGAACAAGAAAACCGTTGATTAAAAAGAAATATGAATTTATTGATATCACTGAAATTATTTCTCTTTCTCCACTTCGAGATAAAACCCTAATCATTAGATTTCATGCAAGTGAATTAGAAAAAATTGCAACGAAAACGTTACAGCACGAAAAATTTACCTGTAACCCAGAGAACTATTCTTAGAAAAGACAATTTTTTTAAAAAGACCTGTTTTGTACACTTATTTTCAATAGGAAATAATTCCTATATTTTTAAAAGACAAAATAAACAAAAAAAAAATTAAATATGCAGACACATACGAAATAATTTCTTTACAATCTGCTACAATTTTTTTTTTTTTGCATTTCTTCAGAAATCTTCAAATACAAGTCTACAATCAGTAAATACCTTTCTGCATAGGTTAATACATGGGGAATTCGGAAGATCCATTACGGTGGTTACCAAAGCCCCTCAATGTGCATAATATGTGCATCTAATATACAAAACAAGAACCGAAGCTAAAACAACCCTTTCGGGTTTTAAGCATCTTATTAAGGATAAATATCCAAAGCCCAAAGTATGGAAATTTTCTTCTTAACCCTTATTAATTCTTCTAAGACTGAAGAGAGAAAGCCAGTGAGATAGAAAAAAAAAAAATATGTGGTGGGTGGGAAAAATTAGGGAGGTTCTCTCTCCCCCCCCCCCCTCTTGAACACTGAACACAAAACGGCCACCACCAAACAATAGACTGGAAAGAAAAAAAAACCAAATGAAGTCCATCAAAACACCACCGGTAAACGTAGCAGAAAAACAAAACAAGCAACACAAATCGGTAGCTCCCTTGCTGTTCGAGATAATGGCTCCGGAGACTACCTGTAGTTCTTTTGTTCTGTGGGAAACCATCTCAGAACATATGGAAGCCAAGAAGAAGAGTTCAAGGACTGGAGTGGCCACACCTCAAGGATTTCACGAGCGCTACAACCTCCCCTCTCGCCCACCCCTCTCGTCACACACCTGCCGTAAAAAACCAAGCCAAGGGATTACAGAAGAGATTGGCCGGAGAAATCGTGCGCGGGTATAAATCAAGCTCTTGGATAGCGATAAAATAAAATAAAAGAAGAAGAAAGAAGCGAAGGTGGGGCCGAGGCTGAGCTCTAAATCATGGAGAATGGGGATGCGCAGTGTACAACATCGCAGCAAGAGATAGTCGAGAAAACCAACAAATTACCGTATTGCCTCGGATCGGGGATCTATCGAGTAGTTCGCATTAGGTATGTTCTCAGTATCGTCCGCGATCTTTCGTGATTCGAAACGCAGTTATTGCGCGCGATTAGCATGGGCGTTGGCAAACTTGGAAGTGAGGGGAACCAACAGACGGCTGCAGCGCTAAGACTTGTATATACAAAATATCGATTCTACTGACAGTATTGGCAACATCGACGTTTATGGATTTGAAGGCGGAGTCCTACGGGCTGAGCTGAAACCTTGGATGCGTGGTGTAACAATGAAGGACAAGAAAGCAACAAATCTTGTATTACCTGGCACTAGATATTTATCACATATATCTGAGATTGTATGTCCATAGTCTTGCTTTCTGCAGTTATTTTCTTATACTATTGTCTGTTATAATAGTGAGTTTATATATATATATATATATATATATATATATATACACACACACACACACACACACACACACACACACTGACCTGATAAGTTAAACGCCCTAACTCCAACTGTTACTTGTTTGTTACGTAGGGACTTCTTTTATCGAAAACGACCTCGAATTGGAGCTAATATAAATTTCAGTATAACTCATTACGGAACTGGATTTAGGGCTTTCTAATGTTATAAAAAGGTACATTCTTTTAGACCGATTCGAGAACGCTACAAAAAAGCATTTAGAAAAGAGTTAGGGCCTTTTTACTCATTAGGGCAGTATGTATATATATATATATATATATCCCAGTGCCTAGGTCGGATATGGACACGTTAAGTTCGTAGACCGGAAAGCCCCTCTATGAAGTCGGAGAGGATACGATCCCTCCCAGATGTCACCCCTGAGGGTGGCAAGGTCAAAATTGAGGTGGCATCTAGCTAAGATGGACTCGACCCTTGTGGTGCTATTCTAAACCGGAGCTGCACACTTTAGCCCGCAGTGCCTATATAGACCTTGCTTGGAACGTACGGCCAGGGGACATTAGAAACATATATATATATATATATATATATATATATATATATATATATATATATATATATATATATATAAGAGAGGATTTTTATTTATTCATATTAATAACACCCTTAAAATTACTCGAGAGTGTTTTGTGCATAATAAGACTACAGCGTCCAAACACGTAACATTCATTGTTCATATTCTTAGAATAGCGCTTAACAGTTCCAATTGCAACACAGTTTAAACCACCAATCGACAACAAAAATTTGAGTCTATAGAAGGCACTTTATATTCCAGAGAACATTCATGTTTTAAAACCCATGTAATATATTGATATAGAAAAAAACAATATGCTTTTGCTACGAATTAAATCTATCAGTAAACTGTCTCTAATGAGTTTTTTAAAATCCCCTAAAAGAACGAATAAATGGCTGAAATTTTTGGATTAACAGATATAATACGCTTAAGACCTTCAATGTTATTGCCTCTATGGGCAAATAAAAAAGAAAAACAATGCCTATTATCCATGCTCAGGAAAATTGGTAAACAAAAAATTAAACTATTTTCGATATGATACAATTCAGTCTCTGGATAACTCAACGCAAAAAGACCGATTCACTGGCATTATAAATATACTTAATAGCCATGCTGATTATCCGTTGCCATCCACTAAGCTGTCAACTACCTGCGTAAAAAGAGAGCTATTAAGCATAACTTTAAAAAAAAAATACATAAAATTTAATCATAACCATTCCAGATAAGCGATTTGAAATGAATTAACCTAAAAAATCCAACTTAAATCTTTCAGTCATCTAATCTCATTCCAACCTATAGTGTTTAAATCAAATTATTAAAGAAAGTTTGTTAATTTGTCCGATCACATAATGCAACCTAAAGTGAATATAAAGCCCGTAAAGGAATTTCATCTTCCAAAAAAAAACCAAAAAAACAAAAAACCAAAAAAACAAAAAAAAAACAGGAAATAGGTGAGATAAAACAATTTCAAACGCTTCTGAATATAATGTTAATTCAAATTTTCGTTAATGCACAAGGTCCATTTGAAAAAGTTTTGCTGCAATTCAAAAAAGAACATATTTAGGTATAGATAAGGCGTTCCTTGAATAGCAAGGAAATGCAATATTATCTCGATTTATTTCATAGTATATGCAAATCTGAAGTTTTTCTCCCTTGATAGTGAAAACAAATGCAATATCCCGTGGGTTCCCAATGATATATAATATTCAATAAATCGGGGTAAATAAACATCTCTATCGCGTATTTGAAATTGGTAATAAAGTATCAAATTGCTACGGAGTGATAAAAATGTCTGCTATAGATTGCAAAAAAAAAAACTAAAAAAAAGCTAATGAGATTTTCTCATAAATAAACATATCACAGCCTAACAATAAAAAAAATCATACTGGACGAGAAATGTGTAGGTTTAGACGACTAAATATATGAATAATTTATGCAGACAAAAAGGAAAAATTGGCGAGAAGAAAATTAATGAGACGAGACCACGATTCACTGTGAATAATTAACAGTGATATTCTCAGCTCATAAATATATGTAATTAAAATCTCTTCTTCTGGCTCCGACCTCCTGTTGCGCTCTCCAAAAACGCACAAGAAAAGTTAAAGAAAAACTAAAGAACCTACCTTGAAAATCCCGAAGAACTCTGTTCGAGATTTTCCATTCATCTAATCCACCGAGGCCCGAGGCATTTTCTCCCGGAAGAAAAAAAAAAACAATCACGGGGCTGCAAAAGGCGTATTCTCAGCGTTCTTCTTAATTAGAACGGTGACAACCCTTCCCATTTCCCCCAGGATATTCCAGTTGATTCGTCCCATCTACTCCCCCGATTCCGTTCGAAAAGTTCCGAATTAAAATTCGAGCAGTAGACAAACACGGGGTAGAGCCGGGGCAAGAAGTGTTCGAAATTTTCGGTTGATTGAGTTTTGGAACGGGAACGCCTAATTGATTGGGTCTCCTAATGGTGAAGTCTTCTAATCATCATTTTGGGTGATGGGGAGATGAATTACTCCGCTGAAGAACTTTCTGATTATTCAGACTGTTGTCTTTCGCAGGCGGAAAAGTTCAAAGGACCATACGGAAAAGTTCTTTTCCGTTATTACGCGGGTAATAATAAAGGAGGAGGTTATCAAATTGATTAGAGTGCGAGCGAAATTGGCCGCGACTACACCAAGTAAGGACAGGTTGGGGGCAAATAACTTCATTCGCTAATTAGAACGATCTAGCCGAAGAAAATTCTCGAGAGAAAGTGCCCGGTTACAACACGTATGAGTACATTTCCGTGCCTTTCAACTTTGTTTTCGATGAACACACACACATTTGAAATTCACCATAATGACATTTTTGGATGTCGTTTTGAAGTATTTTAAAATCAGGTTGAAAGCATCAAATTTAATGACAAAAAAGGAAGGCATAAGATGAGTTTAATAAATTATTCTATTAACTCCAGTTCGTGTGTACCATCATAACAGAAATTCCCTGTAATTTGACTAAGGTTTTCTGCCGAATACGACAGAATTTGATGTCAAAGGTTTAGCCCATTTCGGTACAGAATAATCTATATTGTTTTCCTCTCTTCCTTCCTCTTTTTCAAATATTATAAGTGTGGTCCCAATAGGTTATAGACCTATTAAATTAAGCTATGAATACATTAAGATACACAATCAGATAGTGTACTTAAACAGCAATTTTAGGATGTCCAAAGCCTTAACGAAACCTTCACAAAAGGTCTTTACTTTCCAGATTGAAAGGAGATGCAAATATAGAGATGAAATAAAATTAATATAAAAAATAATTAATTACTGATAATTTAATAAATGCATGATATAGAGATTGTGCTTGGGTGCTGAATACCATCGTCACACCCCTTGAAGAAATTCAAGAAATGTATTACAACCAAGAATTCAAGCCTCAGGCTTTTTATTCGTTCAAGAGTACAACTAAAAATACACACTTCACCCAAAACGCGAACAGGTGACGCTACCAGTACACCAAAAACAAATATATATATAATTTCAATTTGCAACACCTATGGATGTACAAAAATTTCAGGTAGTCCCATCTAACGAAACAACTGCGGGTTATTAACGTAGGATTACTTGTCGTTGCTTAACTCTTTTGTATGTATATATGTATCTACACACACACACACACACATATATATATATATATATATATATATATATATATATATATATATATATATATATATATATATATATATATATATATATATATATATATATATATATATATATATATATATATATATATATATATGTCAAATTTTATCTTGGTACTTTTCTGTTTAACTTGTCCAAACGATAGACTGGGTTTGGCGCGCTGCCAAAATTATAACTCGCGAGGACGGATGGACGGACGGTTTTAGCGTCTGAAATTTTCCTTTCCAAAGGACCGTTATGGAGGAACGTTTAAAAATTTCCAGCATTGCGGCACTTACTAAATGATGCAAAACTGAAAACTTTTTGGGTCAGCAAAAATGTTGTGTTGTTTTTTTACGTTGCAAAAACAAAAGTATAACCAAGGCAAAAACAAACAAACAAAAGAGCTATCCAACACCAGTTACTCAAATTAACTTGAATTAAAACAAATGAAGTACATCCAGGGGCGTTGTGATGGAAATTGATGCCCACGGGCAACCTCTAAATTATGCCCCACCCGTTTCAGGCTGAAAAAAATGCCATTTCTTTAAAGTTTTAGATAATTACTTATGTAACTGACCTTTTCTTTGAACTTGCACCCGGGGATAAGTACAATATGCGGCGCCTTACCTGAGCTTCTTGGAGCCCCAAGAGCTGCAACCAAGAGCTTCCATAAATTTACCAGCACTTTTAAGGTTTAAGAACCACAAAAGTAAAATATCGATAACGATAAAAGTCATTATCTTAAAGCTAATGCGTTCTTTTTTTACTAAAACCATTAGTTGAAAGCAAACCTGAACTTTCAACTGAACTCTCCCATAACATCTACCTAATACCGTTATGCATAGCGAAAAAAATATATATATAAAAAAAAGAAACTTAAAATGCCAACCCACAATCTATTTTTCAAGAAAACGTCAAAACATTAGCAGCGTTTCTTCAAGCGTAAACAAAACAAAAATAGCTATAAGGGTGGGAAAAAACATTCACCGCGTGGCCTTTAATCCTTTTTTGAAGACTTTTTTCTGCTATTTTTGCGCAAATCCTATTAGCTTGTACTGAATATATATACAGAGTTTTGGTTGCGTTCTACGGAAGCATTTAAATCCGTTTAAAATCTCCCAACAGAAAAAAAAAAAAAAACAATCCCGCAGAAAAAAAAAGTCTTAGGAATATCCAAAAAAAAAACTTCTGGAGAAAGAAGAGGCTGCCAGCAGCTTTATTTCTTTGTTAGAGAACAGTTTTTGCGGCTTTGCAAAAAGTACTGAAAAAAAATTGATGCTGGGCGTTAATGATCTCGTAGATTTTGCCTGTGGCTTGGCAAACGTTAGCTTTAGAAAAGCTCAGTTTTTCCGAGTCTTGTGTGCTATACCAGAATTCCTCTGCCTAGCTAAAAATTTATTTTAGGAATCGGAATTACTCACCCTTAGCAGGCACAGATGTTTGCATAGCACACACATATTTATGCCTATACATGCATTGCTTTAAACAACGGTGTTACCCTGCCTCCTTATCTATATAAATAAAGTAACAGAGGTAAATGTCGTGGAGTCCGTCGGATCACGTGACCATCACGTTTCCGGAGATCATTCATCCTGAGAAAACATGGCTGACATTTTCGTCGGAAAATCTGTGTATTTTTTTTCTCATGAAAGTACATAAATGTTACATATTTGGAAAGAGCTTTGAAAAGTGGTAATTTTTTTCTGCTTACAGTTATTCTGTTACGTTAATAGTTTTACAGATATTTTAATTCTAAAAGCAGTCCACCGCTGAGACGAAAGAATCAAATCATCCATCTGCAGTATGGTGCAGCCATCTGTCGGCAGCGATGGGAATGAAAATTGACGGGAATTTGAATACATTTGTATGGCCCTGAAAAGGGCCTTTTTTTTCTTTTGTGGGGCCCGTCTAGTACATACAATAACAGCAGACATGAAAATGAGAAAAATTAAACAACATACTATAATTAAATAACATATAAATCAACATATGAGGTATCCCTTTTTGTTAAGAGCTAAACTATAACTTCATTTAAATATTACTTGAATACGGATAATAAATTATTTTAAAGTTTTGCGATTCACAATATTTATAGATTTGCCTTCCTCTACGAAATTATGTAAATGTTTTGACGTACCGATTCTGAGGAAGGCAATGAATATTTTAGCTGTGGAAACCAAGCCATGAAGTACCCGGTGGCGAAAATTCTTACTTAGATAATCAGAAAGCGATAGCGAGAAAGTAACGGTAACGTGGAAGTAATGGGCACTGGGAAGATTTAATATGGCAATTCACAAAACATCAAGGCGATGAGCCAAAGGGTACAGAAGCAGGTAGTCCGCAATTTTCGGTACTTTTAGGCCGACATTTCTCGCATGTTCTTGGAGATCAGAAAGATATGTCGAAAGATTTTAAAGGAAAACTCACTCAGAAAATTATATATATTATAATTGGATAGAGAATAAATTTTAAACAATGATTACTCTCACAAAAAAAAAGAACTGGAGTTTAATAGAAAGATGACTTACAGATACATGTGGAAAATAATTTCGTAAAGAACACCTCTTCAATATCTCAATAAAATTAAAAAGCGGTGGCTATATGTCTCAAGCTAATGAACTATTGATTATATGATTGGTCCATGAAGCATTGATGATTTCGAAACATATAACCACCGTTTTTTAAGTTTATTGAGGTACTGAAGAAGTGTTCTGTACGTAATTTAGTAAAAATATTTCCATAATAAGGGGCAAGTAGAAGCGATTACAATTATAAAAGGAAAATTATAAAAAGATGAACTGAAAAGGAATACGTGAAAATAAACCTAAACAAGTAGACCAGAAATAACAGTTTAATGACATCTCTTTGTCAATGCCGACGTACATTATATATATATATATATATATATATATATATATATATATATATATTCTTCATGGTTGCAATGTTTGGGACGTCAGTAAACTTGCAGTCTCCTAAACTTAACTTTCACTTCGTCTGGCGCCGAGTTTGGTGATCTATGACAAAGCCACTGATTATTCCTTCTGTTTCATATGGATTGTACGGTGTCTAAGTATGTTTATTGCTCAGATCATACTTATTAGAAACAATCCATTGGTTTTTAGACAGTATTGGCACCGCTGATGACAAGATACTAAAAACCTTTTATTCACTTTTCTATTCATATTTTTCACTTATCTTTTCATGTCTTTGGGTTCAGGCTGTAGTGGTTTATGGCTTATACTGGTTTTTCACTTACAACTTTGTCTAATTAATATATATATATGTCACGACTTGAATTTACCTTAATTGGGATCAAATAAATGGTAAAAAAATAAATAGAGGGCATCATCTACCAAATCACTTAATTGGTTATATAACGTTTGCGCACGACCCTCCAGCGTTGCTCACTGCGGGGATTGAAAAATTAAAGGCAGAGCATAGATTGACGCGGTGCCTTGAAGATGTACGTTGAGGGGTGAAAAATGACGCGAAACAGCTGTTGTTTCAGCTAACGTTTTCTCTAGAGTTAGAAGAGAAATAAATCTAACTGATTATGAACGAAATGTCATTCCTCTGACCTTCCAGCCACGACTGCCTACCAAAAGAACAATTTATATGGCTAAAGTAAGGACGCGTCATATATATATATATATATATATATATATATATATATATATATGTGTGTGTGTGTGTGTGTGTGTGTGTGTGTGTGTGTGTGTGTGTAATAACAGTCTTTTGTAAAGAGAAATCGTTGAATTCTTTGGTAGTCGTGGAACAGCCGTGGAAGATACACATGAGGGAAAGTCAGGCCGGAGTGATTAGACACCACCTTTCAATGCAATTTTCAGTTTTATTCTTGGAGTATCCGCTGGACAGCTTGCATCATTTTAACTTGGACTACACGTAAGCATTTCTTTATAAAATATCACATTTTCACATTTATATATTCCGGAACCTGCCGGAGCAGTACATAAAACGACAAAAACCGCAGTGCTAATTAGACATCTTTACGGGACAGCGACAGAACACACAAGAGCGCCAAAACTTGTAATTGGTTAGTTGAGATCATCTGACCTCGCATGTCAGATGAGGTGATTCTCGTGGAAATTTCTAGAAGCATTGCTTCACACTGTTCTCATAAACAACTTAGTCTTACACGTGCATTAGGGGATAATCTAGTTGGTTACTTTGGTTATCTTTAGATCAGAATTTGGATTAAGGGGGGATACTTTAGTGAGATAAAACGGGAAAATTTCAAATAGGAGTTTAATTAATGAGGATGGAATGATATTGTTATATATATATATATATATATATATATATATATATATATATATATATATATATATATATATATATGTATATATATATGAATGATTACTAATTTTGTCGCTTGTTTTAGAAGAGTAATAATTGCTCTCAAATCTAACAGGTTAGATATGAATTATTATAAAGAGCAATGTATTGATGCGAACATCATGTATTCAGGTTTTAGGCTTGGTAGCAATATACCTCATTGAATCTACATATTCGATTTTTATCTGCACTCGATGTATTCAAATTGCTAACATGTAAGCATCAAAATCAAATTAAAATAGTATAAAAATATACGATTATCGCTAACAGTGTTTTATGGGGTGATTTTCCTCTGATCCGGGGGAATCTCCAGAATTCGAAGAGCGTAATTTTACTCCAAGAAAGGCCAACTCGGAGAGCAGGCAAACTATCGAAAAACCTTCAATTTTTAATCCCAATCATTGCTTCATAAATTCCGCGGAAAGGCTCACACAGATAGCTAGCTATAACTCGACATAGAATTACTGCGGCTCTCGAAGAAAACAAACTCGGACTTAATGAATCTTGAATTCACCGTAAGAGAAGGGAAGAGAGAGAGGGAAAAAATTCTCTCCGTTTTCTGTTATGGGAGCCACCTGCCAAATTGCTGGTTCTCGAATTCGTGAGCGGAATATTGTTTCGCTTTCCAACCTTCTGGGGGTGTAGTGCCGAAAAGGACGTGATGCCAATACGGAATGCATGTTTTACGAGGCGCCTGCTGCATTTACGGGGCAAGACGTCTAAGGATAGGGGGGGGGGATGGGAAAGGATCTGAATGGTTTCAGAATTACAAGAAAGAGTTTTTTTCTTTATTATTTTTATTATTTCCTCCTTTTTTGAATTCTTGCAGGAAAGGCGGGAGCCGTTTTTTTTCTAGCTGCATTGTTTATTAAATTGGTGTAAGAGTTAAAAAAATATATAACTGGAACTTTTTAAAAGTTGCTTCGGAGAGCATTTGTCTGCAACAAGAGAAAGTTACATGGAAATGGTGTTGAATATTGCTTTTTAAGGAGCAGGATAGAATACGGCTTTAAAAGCGGTGTAGAATGTATATCTTTTTTCTTATTATTCGAGAAAATATTTTAGACACGGCAGTAAGAATCACAAGAAAAGTAACAATGTAAGGTAAATTTTTTTTCCTGCCGGTAACTATTTTTAAAGTTCGTGTTTTGAATCTTAGATTTCTTTTTTGTATATTGATTACACGATTCCATAGTTTTTATTTTTTAAATATAGGTTACCCGAAAGAATGTTACGTTTCATTGGAAAGTTAAAATAAATGGTTCTTTAAAACGTTTTGTATTCAAAGTAAAATAATAGTACAGACATTACCAGATAAAATTTACCACTGTAAAGAAAAAAAAAGCAGCCTTTTTGAAAGAAGTTGTGAAATTTTCGGTGTCTATAGCCCTGAAACTCAGTATAGTGAGTTTGAAAGCTTTTTTTTATGATAAGCCTCCAAGAATTTAAGAAATTAGGAATGAAAGCATAAAAACCTAGTTGCAACTTATAACAACAACAACAAAAGAAATTCTATAAAAAGCCAAAACAAAAAACATACCCTCCCCCTAAAAATTAAATATAAGGGATAGATTTGCCCTCAGTTAAAATCTTAGAGAGTTTTAAAAGTGCTTCATTATTAGGTTGGACGGTTTTTGGAGCGAAACGGTCCTTTTGCTACACGAGTGTTTAACATGCTGGGGCCTACAGCCTGTAGCCGGTTCCAATGCGCTCCAAAAACCCAAGCGAAGCATAAGACTGGAACCCTCAGACTGTGGAACCGATGGTCACCCCAATAACCGTTGGGCCATCTTTTGGCCCTTTTTTATATCAATGGTAATGAAGCAACAAGTACAGTAATTACAGCTAATCCGTATCGAAAGAAAAAAGTTTACTTTCCCGAGCATGATAGTAATACTTTAAGGCGAAGGAAAGATGTGAGAAGATGTGAAAGACCAAGAAAGTCTTCGAGGTTGTCAGCTTTCCCCACGTTGCATCAATAGCTTTCTCGCCGGACATTGAAACTGGTTAATGAACAGAAAACGTGAATTTTAAGGATGAAATGAAATTCTATTTCTCGTCCTGCTTTGGTAAATGAAATTCCGGAAAGTAATTCTAGCTTTTAAAGGGTGAATTTTGACTAATTTGCTGATACATTTTATATTCTCTCGACAGTAATTGCTAACCAAGAAACGTATACAGGATATTGAAGGATTTCTATCCACCAAAAGATGGAAAAATTGAAACACTGCAGTGAAGCAAAGTGTTAGCATTTTAGAAACAAGAATCTTTTTGATCTGATGTTGGTGTCGGCCAAGGGCATAAGCAACAACACAACAACACAGAAACAAGAGACATAGCGATGAGGGGGGGGGGGGAGGGGGACACTTCCTGTAGCTGCGATTCCAGAGGGGTGCCAGATACTTACTTAAACCAAAAAAACATTAATAAAAGTATATCAATATTTACTCCTTTTGAAAATGGGTGGGTGGAGAATGCGCATTATAAAGATCGTCACTGGGGGCTTGTTATCGTCACTACGCCCCTGGGTTCAGCGCTATCAATGGCACTTTTCCTGTCAAGGGTGTGGCTTTCTTTCCGCCCTCACTAAACATTGCCGAAACCACGGAATTAGGGGAGTTTTGTATTCAGTTGACAAGTGTTTGTTGAAGATACAATCTTCCATGTTAATATGAGATTCGTTTTTCAGGGGATGAAATCCAGTGCAAGATGTCAGCCCTTTCACACCTGTTTAAGAGTTTGATATTAAATTTACCGATAAACGTGCACCGGAAGATCATCCGACAGGACGCGAATTAATCCAGAATGCTTGAAAAGGGGAAAGATCTCACCGGGTAATTAAAAGTGAATTCCTCTCCATCTGTTAATGACTTGTTATTTCAAAATTAATCCACGACCTACACTCTGGATATAATTACGCCGTTCGGCTATGAACAATCATCTCACCTTAACTTTCCTGCAGCGGAAGAGGGGAATAATCTCCCTTTTAATCTCACACCCCCCGGGTGTTAGGGGACCGATAGGTACATAGCTGATACCACTGCATTGCATTTGGGGACCACACAAACGCGATATTGAGAGGGGGGTGGCAGAGATGAGTGTCGGAGGCTTTTTGAGCCGGGAATATTCATCGGGGATGAGGGACGGCGACCAGAGAAAATGATATCGTGTTAGACATGTCCTGAGTTGACGGGTCTTTGTAACCATGGTTACCGAGGAGATAAGATTTCCGTGGCAGCCGAGATACATGGCAAGATAAAGCAAGAAATATCCTTTTTTTTATATTTATAAATGTTTCCGTGTTCCCCGTATAAACTTAAGTGAAGTATGCCTGTCAAATTATGGACCGGCATAAGGGTGGATCTCGTAGGGTTTAAATTTTTGTGTATTCCGGAGAGTTCGGAGACGGTTTTTCCTGGACTTTTTGAGTAGTCGTAGGAGAGGCCACTCACACTTGGAACGAGTGAAGAATATTTCGAAAATGTAACCTTACTCATTATATTTAAATAGCTTTTGAAATTTTCGCTTTATATATTTCTGTGGCATTATGGCAGATGTTGATAAGTCATTTTCTCATGTTTTCGGCAAATTAAAAAAATAACTTCTGTTGTGAAGTATAAAATCGCTCAATTTAGTTTTTCAATCCAAATATTCAGTTGTGAATACTCATATTCAACCTCAAGTATATGGCTGGTCTTCAATGAAAAATGTCAATTAGGGACTAAAATATTCATTTAGGGACCAAGTAATACGCCTGTTATACATAACAGCATTTGCCAATACGAATAACTTAGTATCATTTCATAATTATACTATCAGCTTTTGCCACATTAAAGAACCAATTTTAAGTATGATTTATCAACTTAAAACATAAAAATGAATTTTTAGGATATATCTGCCATAACGCCACAGATTTGTATTTCATCCAAATTTACGAAAGCTTTATTTGTAAAGCTCAATTTATAAAAATGATTAAAATTTTAAACAGAGCTCACCATACAAGGAAATATACGGAGTTTTTTTTTTTATCATTTTAAATAATGCAAGTAAACTAAATATAACATTTTTAATTAGAAGGATCTTAAAAAATTGCACTTTTCAATTCTTTAAAATGTCTAAAAGAAATATACTCTGAATTCTATTTGTCTCGTGACAAGAATTTCTGATGTACAGTCAGGTATACGTGACGCCGAGTTGCATATTTACATTAAATGTAAGGGCATTATTGCATCTAAAGGGCATTAAAACATCAAGCTGGAAACTAAGGACCTCGAAATTCTTTGTGTTCAGTGATTGTTTAATGGTCAACTTATTCTAAGTAATAATAAATTTCCACTTTGAAAAGGAATTAATTGTACAGCAAGCGAAATTTGATGATTATATGTGTTAAAATCTCTCAAAGCCTGTTTTTCAATTCCTACTATTAGTTCACACTCTCTCTATATATATCTTGTTCAAATTTTCAATCGTTAATAAAAGTACTTTTTATTCATCCACTCAAGTTCAAATACATTTTTTTAAACTTGTAGTGGATGACACTTGATGTTAATACAGTTTTTTCAAATATTAATTCATTAATTAAATTTAATTAATCAATTTTAGTTTTAGACCTAGAGCGTCTCTTGCTCTTAAATAGTAATTTCCCCTCTTGTTACTGTGTAAACGGTAGCACTGCGGTATCGCGGACTTCTCCCGTCTTGTAAGTTGCGAGATCGAATCCTCAACCTGACAAACTTTTTTTCTCTCTCTCTCCCCCCCTCCTAATCTCGCACAGTAGGCAAGGTTCTGGCAGGCAATCCTTTTTATCAATTCCTACTATTAGTTCACACTCAAATTTTTCTTTGTTGACCTAAGTAGGAATTGACTTTAAAATTTTTTTTTTATATATTACTTGTTTCTAAAACAAACCCATCGACAGTTTCCATATATATCTTAAATTCTTTTTAAACAGCAACACTGAACTTCACAGAATCCTATATAGAAATTTAAGAGAGAACGCAATGCAATTTATACAGTTTTAAATATCTGTCTAAATTTCCTATTATTAATCTACTTTCCTGCGTGCGACAATTTTTAATTTTACCATACACTAAATGCAATATACTAAAATTTGTGCTATTGTCTCATTTTGTTCGAAAGTTACAGCGCTTATAGTTAACTGAATGGCAATATTAATCTTGATTATTTAAGGTGCCGCAAAATCCTCAAATGCTGTCGCGAGATCATTTTTTCACTGGGAGGGATGATAAAAAAAATATTAGTAGAGAAAATGAATAAATATTAAGTTGATATCAAACATTTGTGCCCTAAGCATCTATCAAAAGTATCACATTAATAAAACAAAAGTCTTCTAAGAGATTTTCATTGTAGTCCTCTAGTGTAATACTGTATTGAATCCCATGGCTATTTTTGAAAATAGCCATGTTTTTATTAACTTGCTTTTTTCTTTGTGTGTGTGTTTGTCAAGTACAAATCTTGCAATCGATTTTTAACTAACTTCCCGACCAGCTAGACATTTGAAACTTTTAGAATAGCTCAGAACACGATGACAATGCATTTTTTTAATACTTTTATAAATCTTTAAGCAGAATTAAATTAATTTTCAGTTTTTCCTGTTAATTTTGTTTTGTAGACTGGTGCAGTCATATATCGGCCGGAACGGGAACGAAAAGTTATATGCAAGTTAACTTCTAATTAACTTCATTTTCCTTTAAATTGTGATGGGATAATTCACCAAAAAAATTTTAAAAAAGTATTTATTAATACATAGAATTGTCAAGTTTATATGATTCAACAGAAAATTAAAAAACATGGTATATAAAAAGTTCTTTTTATCTTGTAATTATTCTATTCTATTCTGGAGTTTATTACTTATATCTTTCAATGAATAAATAAAATAAATATTTACCCCATTGATGATGTTAACTTAAATTTGACATGTTCTTGATATATATTCCACTTTGATTTAATAAAGAATTTAAAAAACTAAAAATCAAACAAGGGTGTCCCAAATTTCTTAACCGATCGGCAGACGTAAAAAGGTTGAGAATCCCTGGGTTACATCATAGATATTTTACACCAAATAATAGCTCAATCAATTCCTTATCCCCGCCATTTAGGTACTTAATTCGAATTTCGATGGCTTTAATATACAGACTCAGGACGAACAAAGATGCTAACAATGTAGGATCATACCTTGTGCAGAAAGAGAAACGTCGCCGCTTTGACAAAACAGAAAAACCTTGATTCAAAAAGGAGAAACCGTAATAAAGCGTAGCGAAAATCATGACAAAATAAATAAATAAAATGGAGAGAGAAAGAAATAAAGAAAAACGGGGGGGAGGGGGGGGGAGGAACTAAAAAAAAGAAGAAACACGGAAAACAGAATAAATTGAGAGAAAGAAGTCAAGATCAGCCTCGAAATTAAAATAATTACAATGGCTAAATTGAATAACAAATGAAAGACAATCAGATAAACATATAAAATAAACATTTTAATAAAACATTACTGTTGAAAAATAAATGAAAAGTCTTTAAACAAGACAAATTGTCAAAAAAAATTTTAAAAAGCTACAAGTCTGTAAATCATATCTTATAGACATAGTTTCTTAAAAAATAAAAAAATAAAAAAAAGTTCTATCGAAAACGAACTGCATTTTTCTTCTGGTTAAGTTGAAATGCAATATACTAAATTTGTGCTATTGTCTCGTTTGTTCGAAAATTACAGCGCTTATAGTTAACTGAATGGCAACATTAATCTGCTATTGTCTCAGATTGTACTAAAATTACAGCTTTTATAGTTAACTCAATGGCAACATTAATCTTGATTATTTTCTCGAGAAATATTAAGGGAGAAATATTAAGGATTAGGACAAGAATTTTCTTTAAATACTCATAATTAGATTTCGTCGCTATTACATATGAGCAAATAATCTAGGGAATTTTAATACTATTACAATAACAAAGCATTGTTTTTCCTTTAAAGTTAAAGTATTCTATTAAAGCGACACTGCTACCTGTTGCCTGAACCTACAGTTTCATGTGAGTTTGTATTCAGTATCAAGTTATATATTATTTAATGATTTTAACGATTTCTACAATCCTGATATTCATTTGTGTATGAATTTGGTATAAATTTTCTTTCCTGTAAATGACCATTCAATCGTAATAATTTTAATATCGATATCCCATTCTTTATTGATTAATAAATAAATATAAACAACTAATTAAATTGCTTAGCATCTGAAGGACTCCGTTTATAGAATCAGATAGTTCTCTAAAAGGTATTGAAATCAATAATTTCGTAGTTTCAAAAGTATTTGTTGCAGGTAACTTGTTAAGACATAACTCCGAGATGGCCTTTAAAATCAATGCCCATTTCGAAGTTAAAATTTCCCTTTGTGTTGGGGAGGAAACTGTATTTCTTACATTATTGGGGGGGGGGGGGTTGCTAGAAAATGTGAAAACTTTTGACGTAAAAGGTTCTATTAATCTGCATTTAAGGAAACGCTGTTGTGTGCAATAATCTTTCCCGTGTTAATTTTTTTATGTTCCTATTCACCACCAGATGGCACTAGCGAATCGATTTCCGATCCCTAACGTGAAAGACGACGCGAGAGATTGATTGTAAAAGTGCGGCAATTCAATATCTGCACTCATTAATTTTAAGTATTATTAAGTGAAAGCTTCAGATTGGAGTAATTATACTAAATGCTGATATTGATTTTTTTTTTCTCTCTCTCTTCCTTGTGGAAATGAATCAACGGGATTTAATAAAGAACATTCTCCACGAGATTCGAATATTAATAATTTGCACGTAGGAAATTGAATGGAAAATAGTTTCGCTTATTTTTCCGAGCCTCAGAGATTTTTCCTTTTAATTTGAAGCAATTGACTGCTGCAGGCACGACATAATGCGAGAGATTAAAGCAATGGATAGCCCAGGATTAGAATCGTTAAGAAATGGACACTTTACTTAGGACATCGTAAAAATATGAATTATACCAGTTTTTAAATCCCGTTAAGCAATAATCTCCCCATTTGTTGCACAAATTTTATTACTCCTATCTCCATATTATCTTACACTTACTCTCTGAAATTCCCTCGCAGAAGAAATTGTCAAGTTTTAAAGACGTCATAAATCTGTTCATAAATGTTTATTTATAACAGGGCTTTTAAAAATTTTACAGCCCTAATTCCTTTAATTTATGTTAATAAAGGTATGATTAAGTGAGATATTTATTAAAAGTTTAATTTTTGGATTCCATTATAAGGATTTATGACAATTTAATTAAAATATTAAACTTTTTGGTACATAATATTTGATGTTAAAATTATGAATCCTTTAAAATTAAGTTTGACCAAAGCATAATAAAACTTTATAAATGCTGTTTTTTATGCTTTGGTCAAACTTAATTTTAAATATTCATAATTTCAATATTTGATATTTAAACTACGAATTCTTAAAATTAAGTTGACCAAAGCATAATAAAACAACATTTAGAAAAACCTCGTTAAAAAGTAAGTATTTTTTCGGGCAGAGAATAAGAATATTTTAACGTCTTCACTTTTCACCAATTTAAGAATTTTAAATAAGTTCGCTAAACTTATAACCGAGCGTGAACGAATAGGAGAATATTTCTGGCCAAGCCAGTTTGTACTCGACCAAAAGGTACATAGATCCAGACCGAGGTTGGAAAACAGTCTCGAAAAAGACCCCGCTATTTTGAAAGCTAAGAATTGGTAAACTATAGCCAACAACAGGTCATCTCGTTATAAGCTTCTAGAGATGATGAAGACCCATCCCGTGTTGTCGAGGCACTGAAGATGAAGAACTTAGGATGAAGAAGATGAAGAACAGACAAAAAGGCACTTAGTCAAAATTGAAAAAATTATTTTTGTAGACACATGAAGTTTGAGTTTTTTTTCCCTCGCTACCGCAAGAACTTTTGCTACACGAGGTCTAATTAAACCGGGGCCTACAGTTTAAAGCCGATTCCGGGCGAACAAACATTCATGCAAACAGCGGGACGCGAACCCAGGTTCTTGACTGAATGCCAGATTAAACACTGGGAATTCTTGATTCTCAAAACAACTGCATTTCGTATTTATTCACTTTAAATTAATTTATCTCACTTGAAATGTTTTTAATACAAAATTCTTTATTTAATATAATACTTAAAATTGTTTTTTAATATGCTAAAATGAATTAGTGCTTACCTCCACCATTTTGCTTCCTGCTATGTGCCGCAATGTAACAGCAACTTAAGCAATAGAATCAACACAGCTAGTGGACTGTCTATAATTTATAAATGTGTTTTATTTAGATGTGCAATTTATAATGCTATTAAGGCATTTCGCTCTTTTTAGAGATTTCTGATATTGAACTAAGGCCAAAGTAAAAGAAAAGATACAAGTTTCTGATTAAATTCAGTTTAATAAATCTTCCCCAATTATGCACCAAATACTCACTTCGCACAATTCGACCTAAACAGCGAGAAAAGCCTATCTTAACCATTGATACATTACGGACTTATTTCAGCAAAATTGTCTTTTCAGGCAACTAAATCTTAGTATCTCCCTCTTAAATATAAACCAATGTAAACCAATTATAAGAAGAAAAAAAAGGAACGAATTCCGGGCCTGTGTTTTAAAACCCAAGCAATATTCTAAGATATTCACACTTTAAGACTTTGTTATTAGAGAAAATTCTCACGAACACTTTAAATAAACAGAGTTTCAACTGGGTCAAGCTGCGAGAGATGTTGGTTTCAGACACAATTAAGTACGGGATGCTCGCTTAATCCCTTAATAATGAAAAATGTTCTCATACAACCATTCTCAAGTCACGCTCTACGACGTAAATGAAGTTATCTATTGATCTAGTTTCACAGCCTTCGTTTACCTTAGTCCGGCAGAATAACTACTGTTCGCGAGACTTAAATAGAATATTAAACGTGCCTTGTTCTCAAAGTCTGAAATTTTCCATTAAATCCTCTTCGTTAAAAGGTTAAATAGGAATTTTAATGCTGGAAGACATACATTTACATGAAGTTTAGCACCAAAAAAAGGAATTTTAACTTAACAGATTTTCATATTTAACACGCTACAAAAGTTAACAATGATTCCCGGAAGCTTCTTTTGCCCTATAAATCCTAAGTATTTAGGGTTTAGCATCGCGTACAGAAACACTTAAAATTTTTTAATTTCAGTTCAGTAAATTTGGAAACATTATTGCAAACCATTGCTCACGAAATGCTTTAAAAGGCAGCGATTCCGGTGTTTAGATTTCAAAGCATCTTGATTTGTAAGAAGCGCAACAGGTCCATCAGTGAGAGGGAAAGAGATCCTGAATATATATATATATATATATATATTAATTATTGGTTTTTTTTTTTAGCATAGCTTTCCATTTGTGGGAAATACAAGATCCTCGAAAATTCGTGCACAACACAAGAATATGATGGCTATAGTATGTATGGTTTTAATTACTTGGCTAAAGGTTTGACATAAAATGGCTTTCACTAAACTCTATCTATACTTATATATAAAGAGAGAGCGATTTTGTACGTGGAGGGTAATCTTCAGTACCACTGTACCTATTTGAAAAATTCTTTCACTGTTTGAAAGATACAGTATTCCAGATGGACATAGGCTATATATTATGTATATCTGATCAGTAGAAATAAAGTTAGGGGCTTAATCCTAACAATCTCCATTGTTACCGCTACTGTCCTCTACCGCTTTTTGTGCCGAAGTCTTCAACGATCCTTAGCGTGGTGCTATCGCGGTGGCTTCTGTTCTGACGCTAGCGGTTCGAACCTAGCCGTTCTCCGGCACGCCTTTTTCTTTTAAAAATTCATTTTAATTATTAACTAACATAAAATTAATTTAAGGTATTATTTAGGTTATTATTAAGGTAAAAAAAGATTTACAATTTATTGGCTATCAACTGGAAATTTATTGGTATAATATTTGTTCAACACGGACAAAGTCGAGACGGCCGCTAGTACTTAATATTTTCTAGACTGATATTGAAATAGTCCAGTTTAGGTAAAGTCAGTTTTTATAAGTTTGAGGAAAAGACACCTCTCTGTGGTCTGACATCCGAGGTGTCTCGGCACCATCGGAAGAAAGATGTCAGAATCATTTAGCGTTTACATACATACATTTTGCTTAGTGCTTATGTGCCGCAAAGTAACAGCAACTTAAGTGATGGATCAACACAGCTGGTTGACTGTCTATAATTTATAAACGCCTTTTACTTAGATGTGCACAAACTATAAAGCACTGTATATACAATTGTAGCAAATGGGCTGAAGCACGAAAAAACCTACCTTTGGACTTTCAAGATTGGGTCCCTAGTAAATTATTTACGGATTATTATTGTAGAAGGTACATCAAGAATATTATGCAGGAACTTATGAATATACACTTCCCCCTACAAGGGGAAGGTGGATAGCCCCTCAGATTAAAAAAAAAAAAAGACAGGTAAACGAATTGCAAAAAGAAAAACTTCGGAACCCGGTTGGGCTGGATTGCCGTCGGCATGGTTAGTTTTATTATTGAAGGGCCGTATAACCTTCGGGTGTGGACGGCGGCGATATTACTTACTTACTTAGATGTGCAATTTATAATGCTGTTATAGGCATTTTGTCATTAACTGAAATATTTCATGTTAGTAACCATTAAATATTCCAGTTAATGAAAATAATTCTGACACTGACGCATGGTTCAAATTCTTTATTGCTGAGATATTAAACTGTGCAACAGGTTTTATTTATTTTACCTACAGAAAATGAATGAAATGCGTTGAACAATGAAAAAAAAATCTGATAGACTAAATGTAAATTGGCATTACTAAATGCTTTTAAAAACTAAAATCCCACCCCTATGAACTCTTCGACGAAGCTTGAAATCTAGAAGATGATAGTAAATAATTATACTCTAGGATATCTCATTTCAGTCCACTACTAATAAAAAGGATTTTTCCATGCCTTTAAATAAACTGGCTATATTTTTACTGTCACTGACAGAATTTTTAACTTAATGAAAATAATTCGAATGCTGATGTGTACTTCAAAAACATTATTTCGTATGTTTTTAAATCAATTTTAATTAGAACTAAGTCTATAGAAAATGAGTTTAATCTATATATATAAAACAGTTCCGTAACTGACTCACTGACTGACATACAACGCACAGAACAAACCGCTGGACCTAAAGGGCGGAAATTTTGCATGCCGATTCTTCTTATAGTGTAGGGGTGCACTAAGAAAGATTTTGAAAAATTCTTCTTAGATTGTTTTAAAATTAAATTTTTAAGCTGTTTTAGTAACTTCTTTTTAAGTTTGCATTTAAAATAATAATTTGAAGGTTATAAAATTTATATCACGAGAAAGATCATAAAAATTCCTTTAAAATGAAATCTTTATCGAATCTTTACCTCCATTTTCTGATTTTTGGTGAATTTTTAAAGATTAATTTTTAGAATTTAATTTATTAAATGCTGATCACGTGACTTCTTTTTCTGGATAAATTTATCGTCACGTGCATAACAACTAAATAAGCAAAAAAAAATCTTTTTTTTCTTGCTAATGCGGCAGACGATTAGACATTATCCAAAAAAATATTAAAATACATTAAAAGATATGCTCCTCAAACTGTACTATATTAACTGTACTATATTCTTTAGTATGTCCTATTAGATTTAATTTGAATATTTTTTTCTACATTATTTTGTTTATAAAAATATCCCTTACGATTTTTTATAAATATATTTTTTTTACATCAATTGTATACATTGATCGTCGTATTTATTATTATATATATATATATATATATTCCTTCTTTGGCTCGTATTCTTGGGATACATGCTATTCCTCCCCGTAAGGAAAAGGTTAATAAAACTCTTGAGTTCCCAAGAGTTTGTCTTCGTGCGAAATAATTCCTATCAAATAAATATAATCATCGTTTTTACTCTTTAGTTTCACCACCATCAGCTAAGGCTGTACCGGATATTGTTAGGCAAGCACTGACTCCGTGGAATGTACGACATTGCTACATTTTGCAGAACGATGCTACTTTAAGTCAACAACAGAATTCAGAAAAAAAAATTCCCAAAATGTCTCAAAATTCAGGTGCGGCTTATACACGAGTAAATACGGTATTAACTGACCCCACCAAATTTATTAACACATCCCGGATGTCGTAGACATAGCTCTTACTTTAAGCACCCTGGAGCGCTCGAAAATCCAACCTCTGACTCACTGACATGAATCCAATTATATTTTTTAAAAAATGTTAAAACACCGTCAACTTTAATGTAGAAACAAAACGAAATACTGTATTATCGATAAAAAAAAATTTACTAATCCATAAAAATTTTCCACCCTGAAATATTTCCAGCTATTCCGCTATTGGGCTTATTAAGTTCTAGTGGCTAATATATAGCTCTACGCGGCTGATACATGCGTTATTTGGAGAAACTTCATGGAAGGGCAGATCGGTTCGTAAAGCCCTAAGTACAAACTGCTAAAATTCGAATAAGCATTTTTCTTGAAGTTCGAAGTCTAAATTACTCTTTTACGATCTACTCAATTTTTTTTTTTACAACCAAAAATTTTTACCCCTTCACGATTTTTACGGTGATAAAAGCCAGTTTTATCTCTTCACCGAAATTCCAGCAATTTACTAGTCCTCCCCCCCCCCCTCTCCTCCTACATTTGATAGCGGATATTGAAACCTTCCGACTCGCCCGTCCAGGTATTAAATTCAGGTAATGCAATACCCCGTGGTAGATTTAATGAGTTCCTGCTTCGAGGACGCAGTTTCCCAACCCGGTGTGTGTGTGTGTGTGTGTGAGTGTGTATCAAGTACTCGCTGGTTGTGCCGAGCAGAGAAGCAACGCGGCCGGTTTTCATTAAATCCCCCTCGATTAGCGTCGTGGAAGCCCAGAGCCCCGAAACCGGCGGATTATGATGATGAGCCGCTCGAAAAACGCAAATAAATTCCCAGCAAAAATACGGTGCAGACAGTGTTATGTGGGTCAATTGGCCAGGGGATGAAGAATTTTTCTCAATAAAATATAGCTCTTGGGCCGTCCCCTAATCCCTTTTTAATGAAAAGATTCCGTATGGTCGCATCGGAGTCACGTGACTGCGACGCTTCCTGTTCTACGGTGAGAAGTGGGATGATGGAAAAATAAAAAGAACACGAGATGGGCATGCTTGATTGTTTTATCGCCTGGGGCAGAGCTTAAGTAAAAGTTATGACATTGTGAATGAACTACAAGGAGTAACATTCGGCGTTGCTGGTTGTAAGTTGACAGTCAATGTTATACATATGTATCCTTTTGAACATATACTTTTTTTTTTTTAAGGCTTTTGCCACTATTTTGTCTTCTCGTTATTCTGACATAATGTATTATAAATTCAATACAGTTAACACCTAGTTTATACGGATTTCGTTGATCCGGATCAGATTTGTAGACATTTTTATTTAATGTTCACATTAGATAATAATTTTTAACTATGATACAAGAATAACTACAAGAACCATAGGCTGAGCGTCGGGGGGCACGTGCCCCGGCATATTACCCGGACTTTCGATTGTCCGGATTGCATATGGTCCCAGTTAGTCCGGATAAACGAGGTTTTACTGTAATACGATTACATTATTGGAAAGAAAAATATGCGAGATACCCGGTCCCAATGCAGAAACTCCTTTTATACAATGATCGTTATCCCCGAAAATTCCTATCTGAACTTTTGTTTTACTTAATTATAACCTTGCGAGTGAGTGACTTACTACAGTGGAACCTCGATATAATCGAATTCCTTGATAAATCGAAGTTTTCTACTTTTGCAATGAATTCTGAAAGTAAACAAACTTGAATGTGAATGAATCAAGTAGCTCAAGTTTTCGTATCGTGTAGTGAGCTGTAAAAAACTGGATGGCAGTCTACTACTCCAATTGCATGAAAAACTAAATAAATAAAAAATAATGAAAGGATTTGCTTTTACAAGGTGTGGATTAAATGCAATATTGTTAGATAATTCGGGATATTTTTTAACTTTCATATACTTTTTTGCATTATGACGTCAATATTAGTATTATGACGTCAAAAGGACGGGTTGGATGGCAGTCTACTACTCCAATCGCATGAAAAACTAAATAAATAAAAAATAATGAAAGGGTCTGCTTTTACAAGGTGTGGATTAAATGCAATATTGTTAGATAATTCAGGATATTTTTTAACTTTCATATACTTTTCCATTAGGACGTCATTATTAGTATTATGACGTCAAAATGATGGGTTACCTTCTAGTTCGTATATATATAAAACAGTTCTGTAACTGACTACCAGATAACGCACAGACCAAACCGCTGGACCTAAAGGGCTGAAATTTTGCATAGCGGTTCTTATAGTGTAGGGGTGCACTAAGAAAGATTTTTGAAAAATTCTCAGATTTTTTTAAAATTGAATTTTTAAGCTGTTTTTTGTAACTTTCTTTTAAGTTTGCCTTTAAAATAATAATCTGAGGGTTATAAAATTTATATCACGAGAAAGATCATAAAAATTTCTTTAAAAGGAAACATTTTTCGAATCTTTACCTCCAATTTCTGATTTTTGGTGAATTTTTAAATATTAATTTTGCATAACAACGAAATAAATTGACAAAAAAATATTAAAATTCGGTACAAGATAAAATTTAACCACTAGACTAATTGAGATGGGAGTTTAAGAATTTAATTCAAATTAGTATGTTTTGTGGATATTAAATATACAAATTAATTGCATACATTGACTGTTGCATTTAATTTGAATATTTTCTTCTACGTTATTTTGTCTATAAAAATATCCGTTACGATTTTTTTATAAATATTTTTTTTGGTATTAATTGCATATATTGACCGTTGTATTTAATTTGTATGTACCCGCTAGCGAAGCGTGGGTATTCAGCTAGTTATTTTTATAAAATCATTTTAAAGAAAGAAATAATGTAGCCTCGGCAAAATCTCTTCCTTTCAAAGATAGAAATAAGAGCTTCTGAACCAATTATCTATAATGATTATTATACTTTACTTCCTGTATTGCAATCAACTGATATTTATCCTATTGATAATGTCTGCAACAAAGTATTTTGAGTGATATCAAATAAGCATATTACTGAAATGATAACCCTAAATTGAATTTGGATTCGATTATAAACCAAACACTTACAATACATATCAGGCTAACTTGATAATAATTATGATTGGGATTAACGTATGATATGTTATCAATGCAGCCTCAAAACTGACTGCATCTATATTTTGTAAAGCATAACAGTTTCGTTATTTGCAGCAGTTTGGATATATTGTATATATGTGCGTGCGTGTTTAAGTTACATGCACACACGCACACAGTTATTACTATTACTGTAATTTTATCACAGTTTTATTACGGTTATTTATGACGGTTACACATTTATTTTATTACGGTAATAAAATAACTAAGTCATCGATATTTCTAGATTGGAAACTTAGGGTGGTTAAAGGCTTGATTTACATTCATTTTAGATACTCCTCTGTCTGTTAATAAATAAATTATTTTATATAAATGTTTATCATTTAGAATGTATGCTCATTCCTTATGAGATTGGTAACCAGAGTCTTTTAAATGTTATATTAGGCCTTTTCAGACCCAAAATTGTATATATTTAATCATCACAAAATTCTTGATGGTATGTGAAAAAAAGTTATAAAATTTCAACACCAGACTAATGTGTTGTCGATCATACAATTGAGGTTTTTTTCATGCTTCTCTCTCTCTTTTCCCTTTATCTCTCTGACACTTCAAAATATAATTATAAAAATCATAATTGAGAAGACAGATTAAAACGTATAAAATCAGAATGTGAAATTTAGGGCCGAGGTGGACCTGTGGTAAGCGTGCTGGCTTTCGGTGTTGAGGGTGCTCGGATCGAATCCCGGCGCGCGCCACTAAAATACCCCCGTTCGTGTCATCTCTTCATAGGGGATAATGCTGGTCCGCCTATATAGCGCTGCCTATATAGCGCTCTAACAACAGGCGAATGCCTATCTCACAAAGTGCCTCCGCATTAGAGAAAAAAAGAACGTGGAATTTATTATAAATCTTATATATAGATTATCAGAGAGGAAAAAATTACAAAAATGATTCATTATTCAATTTCAACCACTATTAGATATTATCGTTATAGAAAGACTAATTTAGGACTTAGTAACAGCAAAAGAACCAAAAATTACTTCAAGATTTCTAAAATATATTCATTATTTTTATTTACTGACATCTTATGATTTGACGGCCCATTTAGAGCAAAAATATTATAACATAGTAGGCCGTCATTATATAGGTACTGAAATAAAGTGCAAGATTTATCAACATTCTGTCGTTCATACCATCTCTTGTACCAAACTTTTTGTTCAATGCTCCACGTAAATAACTAGATTTTAAAAAGTCGATTTCAAGCTGGCTTTACCCACGCGAATCTATGTTTTGTATTTTATGCTTTCTATTTAATTGATATACATTAGCAACAAGAAAAATTAATTTAATAGATTTAGCATCAGGATTATACGTAATCAAACACCATTTTCATTATTCATTAAAATTCAAATTTCTAAGTATATTGCTTGAAGTCTTAATAAAATTTGAAATAATATATAATATATATATTAATATATATATATATATATATATATTATATATATTATATATTATATATATTTATTATTATTACAGTCACTGAATCCCACTGATCGAATACTCTTTATCAGTTGTCGACAAGCTTGTTAGCATAATTATAATACATTTATAAGTAAATCGTTCTGACTACCTTTTAAATGGATCACAAATTTAAAAAAAATTAGAATGAATGTGTATCATTAACAACATATAAAAGACATTCTTATCGTTTCCTGTTAATTTTACAATTGAAAGTAATGAAAGCAACTGCGTAAGTACATAAATTCCCCCTTTTTTTTCTCTTGAACTTCACTCAGCAAAAAGTTCCGACAGCCAGAAAAGTGAGCGCCATTCAGATCTTCCGACGAGTTTCGGTTGCCGTTTATCAACAATCAAATCATTAATAATCAAAGACACACCGCTGTTTTAAAGGAGGAAAAAACGTCTCTTGAAAGAAAGTATATTTAAGCTAAATTGTCGTTCATCCATCAGAACATATATCCCTGTAAGACACAATGCTGGAGGATTAATTGATTCCATCGACAAATCCCACTACAAGGCCTGAACTCTTTTTAAGCATTATAAACAATAGATTTAACCAGACGACAAAGGTAATTACCCCGGCATCAGCAAGTGGCTCTGCTCGAGACATTTTAAGCGTCTCTTCACGTCAACCGTGTCATTGGTCCAAAATTCCTCAATGGTATCACTCAACGTCCGCATA
>OU015493.1:172123115-172130615 GCA_907164885.2 Dolomedes plantarius
CTGCTTAGAACATTCAAACCTTACATGCATTCTATACTGAATTCTCGGTTATAGGTTCCGAAACACATTACTTTGTTGGGGCAATTTGCATTTTCTAAGTTGCCTCAGCCACAATACCTTTATTAATTTATTTTACCCTCTCTCTTTTTGCGTAGAACTCCGTTACATATATATTGATTAATGTATACATTTATTAATCAATTTCTCCTCTCCATAAATTTTTCTATGCGCTTATACATCATTCATATATTCCTCAAACAAATACATAAATATTTAATACAAATTTTAATTTACATTTAGTTAGTTCAGAAGTATTGGAATTTATTTCATGAATGTGGCCCATTTTAAAAATATATTAATCATATGCGATTCAAAACTTTTCGAATCTCTGGGAGGAAAATTGATCACGTTATTTGAAATTAGAAGTGGAAAAAAAAAAGAGAAACGGCAGATTATTCTTTCTTGGACATCATGAGAATCAAAGTTGCGTGCTACAGATGAGACGGAACGACTCACAGTAATCTATCTTGTTGAAAAGTCATTCCGGAATCCCCTCTCTCAGAATTTGCATTATGATAATTTGGGGAAATCAGGTGCTAATGGGAGTTGTTAGCATAAACGTGAAACGCTCATTTGCTCCGTTAAAACATTTTTAGCATAAGTTCCAGTCAAGGGAAGAATTATTGTGAGAGCTTTTACCTTTGTCAAAAACTTTTTCCATTTTTAAAAATTTTTATTAGGAGATTCTAGGCTAACGAAAGAAACTCAAATATCATATTCATTTAGTTTTTAGCAGTTCATATTACTGAGGATTGATTTATATTATTTAATAGAGCTAGTTTTTTAAATTAGATTTAAAAATATGCCCCAAATCATGTAAAATATACACGGGGGATAGAATTAATGTAATATTGATAAAAAAATGTGTTTAATCCTAAAGGGATGAAAATAGACTGAAAAATTTTCTGTTATAATTTAGTTTTTACGCTCAAAAGTTACAACTGAGAATATGGTGGCTAATAGTTGGCTGAGAATTTAATTTAATTAACCCTTCAGCGGGCGCGCCAGTGTACAGAGTGCAACATTTTCGTAATTTTGAATGGTTTGTTTTTGCATGTAAGGTTTGAATATTCTAAGCAGTTTCAATTTATAGCTACACCCTTTCTAATGCAGGTCTGATTTTCTGACCCTTGTATTTCTTCCCATTCATTGGTAGTCGTGATTTAACCGTGGTAAACAAGCGATTATACTGGATTACAATACGACAAAAGAAGGAGTTGATGTACTCGATCAAATGTGCAGCTATTGCACGGTATCCCGCATATCCTGAAGATGGACAATCATTATTTTTTAGGTTTTTGGACATAATAGGCATCCATTAGCAAGTTGTCCTTAGATCCAATAAACCGGACAGTCTTGAAATAAGGCGATTGTATCTGCATTCTTTGGTCTTAAATTATAAATATAGCTCAATATTATCAAATTTTTATATCTTGTGATAAAACCAAGAATTATTATTTTCCATTTGAAAAAAAATGTTTATTACAAAAGGAATAATCAAGGTTGAAAGAGACGTTGCACTTTGTGCCACGCGCGCCTGCTGGTGTTCCAAAAATTGGTTCGCCCGCTGAAGAGTTAAAGAAAGAGGAAACAAAATACTTGGACCTCCTGACTCTACACCTATGCAAGATATTTGGATATCAGTGCATTAGAACACGACTAATTTTTTTGAGGAAAAAAGTAAAACCGAATGATATGAGAATTATAGAATACTTGGAATAGTTTACATTCTATGTACGTTATCTTCGGAAAATTAAGCAAGAAATTTCCTTTTTTTAAAAACTATATACTAAAGTTTAGAGTAAAAAGATTTCTGTAAAAATGATATTTACACAGTTTTGTCAACCTACAAATAGCTTTCCCACAATCAAATCTTCAACTCACTCTGGAGAAAAGACGTGAATGTGAGTTTCAAGTCATATTAGTAAAAAAAACAAGGTTTTTTACCGCTCTAATACGGGAGAGATATCCAGTTTATTTTACGAATCTGCAGATCACATGCAATCTAGCAGAAGCTAAAGATAAATCGCTTAATATATAAAACAATGTATTTTAAGGGATCTTTGTTAATATCTCAAGAGCTGCATTGCTATTTTCAAAGTATCTCTCACTCTCTCGTTAAGAAGCTCAATGTCGATTTGCTTGGATTTCATGACACAGTTTTGTTCCAATTTTGTTCATTATTCTCAGACAACAATACGCTACCCTTTCCATCAAAATGCTTTCCCTGAAATTATGAGATTAAAATGAAACCCACGTAAGGTTGTTCTTTGTTACAACATCTTTGTTGGATAAGGTTTTTAATTCATTTTGAGGGGATCATAATAGACAATTAAAAAACTGGAGATATTACTTTTATCAAGCTGTTGGTATAGTGAAAAATTTTCCCGATTTTAAAGTGTATATATTCCACACACATTACTCTTACATCACATATGACCTAATTATTTCAAAACTGAAAAGTAATTGAGAGTCTTTTTAATATGCAGTTTCATAACAATGTAAAGCTAAGTGGAAATTAAATATACTAGTTAAATATGATGTCAAGGAGCGTGATCTAATTATCGCCTTGTCACTAACAGTAAAATACAACGTACGAATTGTACGCAATTTCTAAGCAGTGAAATCAGCTTTAATATCAGAATTAAAAAAACCCTAATAAAAACGCTATTAAATGTTATTAAATAGATAAACTCTGCTCAATATCGAATGCAAAAACATCTGGAGCCGGTCGTCAAAATTCTGAAGCAGATGGCTGCTTTTGCTTGGAAAATTCAGTTTTATTTATTTATATTGTAGACATTTCTAAAGTTTTTTTTTACTATCTGCAATATTACTCAATTGGGTGTTCTAAACATTTAAAACTTTATAGATTTAAGGCTTTCTAAAAAAAGGTTATCAACACTTAAAAGAAAAATGATACATACTTGAAAAGCATTTTTAATCAAATGAAAAAAATTTGGATTGAATAATATAAGTGACAGTGCAATTTTTTTGCCATTAACACGAAAAATTAGTGAATAATAATTTATAGAAAAAGATGTTTGGCGGTCAGATGTTCGATAGATTGATTGAAATGGAACTATGAATTGTAGCAGTAAACATAGGGTGTGAAATATCGCTTTGTTGATGAGAAAAGTAAAAAGTTATTTCATTGATATTCCATACAATTCATCAGAATGTCAAAAACGCAGATTTATTACCAAAACTTTTCACCGAGAAAAAAAATTACCGTAAAATTTATGAGCAAAATCGGTAATTTATGACAGTACAATACTGTAAATAATTAACGAGAAATTAATAATCAAGGAAGGGTGTTAAATATAATTGTCAAATTTCTCCTTTTGTAATGAATAGAGAACCATTAATTATCCACTAAATTACCTATTCTTCCCAGCTCTCATATTTTTAATCTTTTGAGTCTGGAACAGCATTTTTGGGCAAGAATTGTTTCCAAAGAAGACTTAAATGTTTTGATTGATATATATTTGAAAAAATTCTAATACAACAGTATTTGATTTTTCTAAACGAAAGATTTTTTTTTTAATCTAGCAAACTTTTAAAATTTTTATAGTTAGGAGTTGTCTGAAAAAAAAACAATCGTCAGAAGTGTTTTAAAAATTTCACCATAAAATATTTTAGAGCAGTGTTAAAGCATTTACTTTAAAAAAAAAGTTTTAAGGCTGATTTAAAAAAATAAAAAACTTGCTCATAATTTCTAAAAATTAAAAACTTTGATATTATTATTTAACAGATTTCTTTAATAAATTTCTTTTTGTAAACTAACTTTCGGGACAAATAGTAGGTTTTTTTCGTTATATTCCGTTCTTTTGAAGGACAATAGATTTCTGATCATATTAAAAAATTTTTTTTGTATGAAAGGTGTGTAATTTGTAATTACCAACTTTAAGCTGTACATTTTGATTCTAAATGTTGCTTGATGATAATTTAGGTAAAAAGACGAAATATCTGAGTTTTCTGTGCATAGGGTGTTAAGTTCAAAAAGGGCTAAAATGAGTAATCAAACCAGGCTTGTTTGAAAAATCAAGGGCTACTGCAGGGTACAGAAAGCTAAGTCTAATTCCACTCCTAAATATTTTTATTCATCAGGAAAAATTTGGGATATATGAAACAAAACACAATCATGTTAGTGTTAATGGGGTTATGTCCCAATCAAGGACTTAACACTCTTTACTCAACAACAAAAAAAAATTAGAAAAATTGCTTTAAAAAAATAATTTAAAATTAAACTTTAAAAAAAATGACTTTACAAAAGCCTTATTTTTCAATTCCGTTTTTCTCCAAACTATGATTTTTGACTTGACACTCTTTTCATTTCAAACACAGATATGTTACGCTATTTTTCAGTTTGTTTGGTATAACTCCAATTAATATTTATGATTGTTTGTCAACTACTTTGCCATTAAATTTGAAATAAGGTTATGTCCAATAGTTGCGGAAAAGAAGAACAAAATTAAATTTCCATTATAATACGATAAAAACATCAGAGTTTGTATTGTGGCATGTTGTATTGAGGCCCAAACCATGTTGGTTTTGATAATTTTTACGTTTCATCGTTTGTAATTTTTAAATCCCAAAATAATATCTTGTTCTTTAAAAATGATATAAAAATATAAATTCTAAGATAGCTAAAACGTTAGATATAGTATTATCTTTTGTTTCCACAATAGTTTTGCTAATTTTCAGATTTAGGCCTTTTGACTCGAGAGTGTTCTCTAGAACAAAAGAAAGAAATATTTAGTTTAGTATCTTAAATCAAATGTCTTAAAATATACATCTGTTCGCTCCATTTTTCAGAATCGTAATTTAGTCTTGTCGAATTAAACTACACAAAGTTTAAAGTTTTCCGGAAAATTCCCTGCTTTTTAATGATAGAAGAAATCTTCAATAATATTGCTGATACTCTAAAGCAGTGGTTCTTAATCGGGGTTGCGGGCAACCCTGGGGTTGCGAGAGAGCATTTCTAGGGGTGCGAGAGAAAGATCTAAATTTTTAATGAAAATTATCAATTGAGTGAATCATTTGATGGATACTTTTGCACGGGAAATTTAAGCAAAATGAATATATGGATACTCAATCCATTTTTGTTTGTCCTAAATTCAATGGACGACAACGTTTTATTTAAAGATGATCTTATCGCAATACGAGCTAATGCACGTATTGAAATCGAATTTGAAAACTGGACTTAGACCAGTTCTTGTGTACGCAGTTAGAACTTTATACAGAATTGGCAAAAGCAGCATTAGAGACACTTTTACATTTGCCACCACTTGCCTTTGCGAAATGATTTTCTCACCACTTTTGCTCATCAAAACAAAAGCCAGAAATCACATAAGTGCATCTGATGACTTACGTGTCTCTCTTTAAAAAAAAAAAAAGAGCCTTGTTTTAAAAGCATAATTATGAACAAACAACAACAATGTAGCCATTAAAAATGTAAATATTGTTTTATATGTAATAATATAGTATGTATTGTAGATGTATTAATTTTTTATGCAATAAATAAATTATCTTGCAATAAATGTCTTTTTCTAAATAAAAAATAGAAACGCGCTTTTGAAGGGGGGTGGGGGGGTGGGGGGGGTTGCGGGCGAGATTATTTTCAGATTCAAGGGAGTATTGACTGCTGAAAAGGTTAAGAACCACTGCTCTAAAGCAATTGAAAAATTTTCGCTCTGGTTTTACACATGTGCAAGAGACTTTATATATTTTTTTAAAAAAAAAGGTAAGGGAGGTGGGTCAGTGAACGATATTATTAATGCGCAACAAATAATTATGAGTGTTTATTTCAAATCGCATTCATATCTCATAGGGAAATGCGCACTCTAAAATTTCCCATCTCAATATTCTGTCTGATATCCTCTGAATCGGGGTTTATAAATCCACCCCAACAAAGCATAGAACGCGAGTCACAAGAAGAAAGAAAAACAAAATTCAAACTCGTTTCACATAAAACTTCTCTACTAGGAAGGAGAGAGAGAGAGCGAGGGCCGAGGTCCATTCACACTCCAGTAAACAAAAATCAATTTGCCGCCCATAAAAAGAAGCCAGGGCTACAAGACTCCCGCACTTGGCATTCATCGCAGCCAGCCATGTCAACAAGGCCCAGAACAAGCCACGGCATAAAACCACGGGGCGGAGCCCTGTACGAGGCGCAAATTTGCGTGAAATCCCATCCCGTTTATTAACAGAGAACGCGCACAGACCCCCTCCTCCTGCACCAGAGATAGTGAGTAGTGTTTTGCGCACGGATCTCGCATGGAGATAGTTCATCATTATTCATAAGGCTGCATCCCCCTAGCACATTATGGGGGAGCGTGGGCTAATTTGGCCTGTTTTCAGGACTGAATCTGGGCTCTAATATTGTCCTGGATAAAGTAATTACCTTGCTGCATGGAAAGACAACGTGCGCAGGTCTGCACACGGCGGAATAATTGCATTTTTGACTTTTTTCCAAGAGACGTGTGTGCTAGGGCGCGCATGTCAGTAGTAACGTTCCTGCAGTCACATTCGCAGCCGAAGTCATTGGCAATTTTTCCCAGATTGAGAGACTTTGGAGCAGAGAAAAAAAAAAAAGACTTAAAATATCGTAGACTTCTCCTATAAGATGTTACGTCTGCTATGCGTTTAGTAAATGCTGCATCTTAAAAGAGAAATATCTACAGTTTCTGCCGGTTTTTCAAAGTAGTTAAGCCAAAAACTTTATAGACAAAAAGGATCAAGTAGATTTTTATTTCTACGACATAACAATTTAACCATTTTATACCAATACTGCTTTTTCTACTTTACATTTTTTTCCGGAGGTTGAATGTGCTGTTACGTTTTTTGTTGGTCACACAAATTGCGAATATTCAACTTACTTTTAGCATCAGATATAAGGATATCATATACCGGAAGCATACTTCCGGTAGAACCAGGTAGAACTGCATTCTACGTTTCCCAAAGGTTGAATGATTGATTTGGTGCACTGTTATCTCTATCAACATGAGGGCTAATCTGATTATTATTTTTCAAAGAATTTAAAGATTTTTTTTAGATAACAAGTGCATGGGTAGTCTCAGTTTGAATAGTGGATAGAGAATGACATTTGGTTCAAATCCCTTACGAAGCTGGTTTCTGCTGTTTACGTGAATAAGCATAGGAAGTTTTTCCATCAGTCTCAATCCAAGGCATCTTTTTTGTTTAGAAAAGTGGAATTTGCTGTGAAAGTTTGAAACAAATCAAAAGAATTTATGAAATTATAATGCATTCTCAAATTAAGTTTCTGTTAAAATTATTAGTGCCAAAACATTTATCATAGGATCAAGTTACTGTCCCAATTTCTCTTGCAGTCATATGTTATACTAAAATCTTCTCAAGGCCGTCTATAAACACTTTACAAGTGAAAGGAATAACTGCATGCGAAATATTTTATACATA
>OU015493.1:172135615-172273115 GCA_907164885.2 Dolomedes plantarius
TCTATATGTGATATAAAAGATATTTAATATAAATTTTTTGATAATTTTTTAAATGAATGCTTTATAAATCATGAAACGTGTGTAGTTCATTTTAATCCGAGAACATAAAACTATATTTATGCTTTTAATGTTATAATGCAAATACACAAATGCATGTGGATTATTTTACTTTGATTTATGCTTTGTAAAAAAAATCTGATTTTCTTAATTGACTAGATTATAAAGAAGCGACAAAATTATACAAGCAACAGTTTATAAATTACAAATTTACAAGTAAATTTCTGAAATAAATTTGCTATTAAACATGGATGTTAACTGAAGAAGCATACCGTTTTAGAATAGCAACATTTTAATTTTAATACATTTTCTTTGCAACTTACATTATCTTTTTAACACTACAGAACTATTTTCAACGTAAATTTTCTCGTAAAAGTGTTTATTTTTTGCTTTCTTTTTTCCTCTGGGAGCCAGAATATAATTTAGAGGAGATTTGAAATCTCAATAATCACTTTTAAGAAACCGAAGAAGTGTATTTAACCATATATATACTTCTGACTATTCAAATTCCATTTTTTTCCTCTGGGAGCCAGAATATAATTTAGAGGAGATTTGAAATCTCAATAATCACTTAAGAAACCAAAGAAGTGTATTTAATCATATATATACTTCTGACTATTCAAATTCCATTTTTTTCCCTCTGGGAGCCAGAATATAATTTAGAGGAGATTTGAAATCTCAATAATCACTTTTAAGAAACCGAAGAAGTGTATTTAACCATATATATACTTCTGGCTATTCAAATTCCATTTTTTTAGCAGAGATCTTCCATAACTGTCTTGAAAACCTGATATCATTGCTTAGCTCTTTCAAACGGAGATCTGATAATACCATTATCAACCTTTCAATGGACGCATGTATCCAACAAACTTTATCACCTGAAACTATCGGAAGATCTTTCACTCTTGGATACTTCATATCAGTAGGAGAATATTCCTCAAAATGTTTGAACTGAAATTTAATATAGTTCAGCATAAGAGACCGAACCGTACTGCTGCAAATTCCCGCAGAGAGCACATTTCAATTGAAAAATTTGCATCTGTTTCCGGATTCTGTTCGACAGACAGAGAATACCAAGGTCTGAATTTAATTAGAAAATTGCTAGATTTCAATGGAAAGCGGACAGAAATTTAATCAAGTCCCCAGCAGTAGTGATGAGGCCCGTTTCTAATTTCACATTCAGTTTCTTTCATGCACGAAAATTCATTTCAAAATGAGTGAAAGGCATAGTATGCTATGTCGCAAGCACGAATGATTTGGAAAAGTTCCAGAAAGCGGGAATCTCTGTGTTCCAACAGAAAATATAATGTAATGAATCTTTTATACATATCAAAGAGATATGTTTGAAGGTTCTCAAAAGATATCCAAAAGCAAGGACAAACGTGGAATGACTAAAATGAGACTTGCCTAACCCTCTCCTCTGCTCATCAAGGAGAAATTCGTCTACTTTATCAGTGTCAAAACACTAGCGTAAAGGGAAAGTTTGGCTTAATAAATGCAAGATAGATTTGATTAATGAAATCTTTTTAAAGAAAAATCATTATTACTAAACCTTAAAGGTCCACATAAGCTAGAAAGATGCGCCACTTCCCTAGCATGAAAACGGCATTTATATCTTTTCGATATCATAAGAAAACAATATGGACCACAGACGAAACAAATAGAATTTGAAAATATACTTCATATTTTAGTACCTACCCTCTTTCATAAAGAAAGTATTTTGTTTTTGAACTAAAGAGTTTTAGTGAAAACTCTGTGCTTTCTTCAGCCAGCCATAACTTTAAAGGGAAAACATGTCATCCCTGACAATGAGCTAATATCTCTCATTGACTTCAACACTCAAATTTCTGCCTGATAAAAGCATGATCGATCAGATGACATTTGAGGATACTAATTTTAGGGGCTGTTTACATAGAATCCGTCAGCGTAACAAATTTTAACCAATCGTTAACCCATTTAGCCAATCAACTCCGACTGAATTTTTAACGCTGTAACTGACGGATTCTATGTGAATAGACCCTTAGTGTCACACTTTTTATTTCCGGTGCATGTACTTTATTTTAGAGAAGTCACTAAATTGTCTCTTTGTTAAAATTCTTGATTAATTTTTCCTTTTTTATTCAAACAGTTTAAAAATTCAGTATTTCAAAGTTCTAACATAGATTCTTTTTAGTTTTATTTCCCCCCTTTTCTTTTCACTTTTAAACCATACATATCCCGTAACATTACAAGACCTGTGGTCGCTTCGAAATTTTTTGGTCTCAATTTTTTTTTCCTTTCCATTTTCAATGACTATTGTCATCATTAGTGTCTCGTCACTCCCCCTTTTTCATTGACAATTTTTTTTGTTAATCCACTCCCTTTTCGTCGACAACATCCAGTGACTCGTCAACTTCTTAAGACAGCGTCCTTTCACTCGTTCAAATTTTATCGACAGAGTCAAGCACCTGTTCCCCTTTAATCGGCAGCGCACAGTCATCCGTCTATTTTGCCTTCACAATGTCGTGTCACCCGTTCGTTTCTCATCGATAGCGTCAAGCCACCAGTTCCCTTTTAATCTACAGCGTCCAGTCACTCTACCTCAGTGGCGCACCCAGGGGGTGAGCCAAGGGGCCCTGGCTTTCTCCAAAGAAATACAAATTGCATTATGAATATTGAATTTCCATTATAACTATTTTTATCCGTTCAACTCGCCCCCCCCCCTCCCCCAAGATTAAATCCTGGGTGCACCACTGCTCTACCTAACCACTTTTCATCAGAAGTGTCATGCCACCTGTTGATTTTTCATTGATAGTGTCTAGCCAATTAACCTCTTTTCACCGACAGTGTCTAGTCGCCTATTCTCTTTTATCTTAAATGTCAGTTTCTTGTCCTCGGTATGCCACTTTCCAATTAATTTTCCATCTTAGTGTCAATGTTCCTTTTTCATTCATATAGAGTTTCATTCACACAATATTTAATTTCTTTTCCAACTGTTAGAGTTTTCCAGTACATATCCTCCCTCTGTCATTTGAATCTGAGAGAAAATACATATTACTTTCTCTGTAATGCAAAATACCTTTTTTTGGCAATGTTGCCCATTCATTAAAGGCCAATAAAATGAAGATCTTAAGCCAGTCCACTTAAGAAATCCCCTCCCCCCCCCAAAAAAAAAACCCACATGAATGCTTCCCCGATCCCTGAATTACATATTCACACCACAAGATAGTGATCCATATTAATGGAAGCAGTCCACTTACACTGATATACTTTCATATACTACATAGTCTCACGGAGTTCGGAGGTTCCATCTCTTAAAGCTCGTCAAGCGCAAAATGACCATTATGAACGGCGAGGGGAGAAGCAAGGGACAAAAGGGGAGCTCTGTCCATTAATTATGCATCATTAACGTTGGAAGAAACTCTCCCCCCCCTGCGCTAATGAAAGCTTGCATCATTTATTAGTCGCATTAATATGGCCTCAGTGGCAGCACAGAGGCCAGCGTAATTATGAAGCCAGTGATGTTTTATTAGTTTAAGCCCGGGCAGTAATGACCTCCTGCTACCGTGGAAAATATTTTTTCCATAAGCTATTAAATTATCTTCAAAATGATATTTCTGCAGGAAAATTCCCGGTTTTGAAAAGGGGTCAAAAAAGCGTTCCAGAAAGGAGTCTAATTAGAGACAGAAAAGAGAGAGAGAGAGCCGATGATTTTTTTTACTTCTCTATATTCTTGAAGTGGAAAATTTTCACTAAGAGTTCTCTCTCGTTACATGGCATAAAAATGGTGATTTACTAACAGAAGAATTATATAGATGAATTATACTTTAAGCAAAACTTTAATCAAGAGAAACTTTTGTTTAAGAATGGGATAGTTTATTTATAGTTTCGCCACGTCTGTTTGCTTAGCGATCGCAAATCAACCCTACTGCTTCTTCAGAACCCACAGCTCATCTCTCTCTCTTCTTAACAACAAATGGAGATGATTTTTCCTGGCTTGAAATATAATTACTTCAATTTTAGCAAAAGGGGAATGAGAATATATGCCTAGAAAGTGTCTTCTTTGCGAGATATCGCATTTAGGTTACCTACAAGGAAAACTCAGTCCACGTACGTTCGAGACGTGCATCATAGTCGTCAGCCAAATTCCCATTTCCTTTAACCTTAGCTAGAAAATTTATTACTCTATTAGATTTCAGAAATGCAAATGAGGGATTCGGAGTCATCTAGTTCCCAGCACACGACAGAAATTCGCTCAGCACAACATTATTGCTTTAGAAGAAATACTGCTCCCAGAAACAGAAAACTTATTTTACGACCGGTGAGAAAGTAGGAGGCACTCCTACTCTATCGTGAACATTCCTCCCTCATCCCTCATTACTACCCTATGTGTTATGATGAACGAATGTTTGTCATACTTAAGGAAGCCATGTGAATTAAAGCCATGTGAATACTTTCAACTTATATGACCATTAGAAGGATTCTTCTACTAATGATTTCTCTACTTGTTGACTTAAAAAAAATTAAAAATTATTTATGAAATTATATGTTCTTTTAAATTTAAGTGATTGCTGATTTTATTAAAATTATTATTTATTAAAATTTTAATTTGACTGTATGTATGTGTGTGTGTGTGTGGAGGGGGGTTATTGAGACAGAGGAGGGGGGTTTGACTGTATTTTAGAAATTTAAATAATTTACAAACATATGCTTAAGGCACTGCCTCCAAGATAATACAGTGAACTCCAGATTGTCCATGTGCTTATTAATTGGGCAAGTGGACAAGGGAAAAATGGAAAACAAGATAATTCAAAAGTAGCCCAATACACCAGAAAAAAGAAACTTCGTTTTAGAGGTAAACCACATAGACAGTTATCAGGGCCGATTATTTTAAATCATTTTTTGCAATGCCCAGCAAATCCGTTAGCTGATAATCTGTAATTTAGTGTATAACTATCTCAGACTTTTTAGGGGCTTTATTCGTTATCAATGTTACTAGAGAAAAATCTACTAAAATTAAACGACAAGGAGCTATATTTTACAGATTCAGAAAAAAAATGTTACAATTTACGAATATATAAACCCCTTTCTTCTGCATTTCCCAGAAAAGTGATATCCCCCCCATATTACATTATGGTACTTTAATTTTGCTGGGATAATATAAATAATCAATGGAGACATCTTTTACTTTATATTCGGAAAAATAATAAGCATCATTTTACATTTATACAGCTCAATAGTTTATCAGTATATTGGCACATCTTTGCTGACTGCTTATAATATTTAAGAGAGGTAGTTTTAACATCTCGCATTACAGATGCGCGTCGTTATCCATATTTGAAACAAAACTGGATGCTATTTACGTGAGTAAGCGTGAATCTTTCATTTTAATTCTTTTAATCTCTTTACAATACAAAATGAAAAGAGCGATTTATATTGTTGAACAAAAGAGACAGCTATAGAGGTAAATAACTTAAGGGATTTGTTTCAAGCATTTTCTGTCCAGAAGATTTGAACAGAAAGCTTTGTCTTTATTCAAGTTATCTGCTTTGTAATCTAGAAGATTTCTGGAGGTGAAAAGATGTTGCCATTATGATTTAGACTAAAAGCAACATTGCACTCTTCTTTAAGCCTCACATGTCGACAGCCATCAGGAGATGAATAGTTTATGTGAAGCTTATCACAGCTACAGATAGATTTAATATTCACTTACGCAAGACATTTAGCTTTGTTTTGAAATTTATTTTAATGACGGAACAACAACAACAAAAGGAATTGAGAAAGATAATTAAATCCTGGAGTAATTTTTTTATGTACGCTGATTGTACGCTGTGTGTGTGTGATTACTAAATTAAGTTGTATGATATGATTCCATGATGGAAAAATCAGATTGTTAAAAATGTAGTCAAGTTTTCATGATAGCTATATTTCAAATTCTACCGGGCATGACTGCCTTGCTGCTCATCTGTGTCGTATTGGCGTTCTTACTGAAGCTGCCTGTACCCTCTGTGATAAAAACGAGCCCAAGGACAAACATCACCTGCGTGTCTATGGAGCTCTCCATGGAGATACTGGTGTCTCTAGATATTGAGAGGTGAAAAGACACTTGGGGGCAATAACCATTGGTTGAATTTTTTGATGTTATCGTTGCTGCTGTTTCTTTTTTGTCTTTACTACTTGTTTGTATTCTATGTTCCTGTGCCCCAGCCATTGAAAATAAAAAAATATTTCAAATTTTCAAAAATCGCAAGACTTTTATATTATTCTTCAGGTAGTCGGGCGATGGACGCATGGTTAGTGGTCTGGCATTCGGTACAGAGCTTGTGGATTAGAGTTCCATTGTTGACATAGATGTTTGTACTTTTCGGAATAGGCTGTAAACTACAGTTCTCGGTCTTATTAGATCTTGGGTAGGAATAGTTAACCGTAGTGCTCTGATTCAAGCAACATATTCTTCAGGTTTTTATTTAAACTCAATTATTCCTAGTTATCTCTTCTACTAAGATACAGCAATGAACAAAACAATAGCGACACCTACAGTTTTGTCCATACGCTAGGGGGAAATTTCCTTAACTTTCCTTATAGCTTTCAGAACCTCTTATTGTAAGTATCCCTCTATCCTAAATGTCCAGATTCAACAGGTGCATACGCTTTGCCCATAATTATTAAATTTTGGGCGATTTATTTAAGGTACCGTATTTTTTGGACTAGAGGCACCGTTTTACAAAAAAATAAGAGACTTAAAATTAAGGTGCGTCTTATGGTCCGAAGGCAACATTAAAATAAAATGAATATTTTACTATATATATTTATTAATTATTTATTATAATTATTATATACATTTTTTATATTTATTATGTAAGAAATTGAAAATATCTTTATTTATCTGAAAAAATATAAAATGTTCTTTTCTAAAAATTTTCCCATAAATTTGAGACGAGTCTTATCGTCCAAAAAATACATCAAAGGAATTTCTACTATTCATTGATATGAAATACAAGATAGCATATAGATGGGTTTTAAGTGTAATTGCCATTAATTATAGTACGTAATTATCGGCCCTCTAAATACATGCACATAAAATAGGATCCATGGTAAGACTTCACTATCAAGTACAGAAAGCGATGATTAATAAACTGAAGAAAAGAAAAATCACTTTTTTCTATTTGAGCAAACTATTAACAATATTTAACGTTGGGAAGTAGCAAATGTTTTGAAACATATCTTAGACATCAGTTCTTTTTTTTTAGTTCAGTAACCTGAACAAGCGGAGTTTCTTGTTATTCAATGAAGCATTGTTCTTCAAACCGGTATAATAAAAAAAAAAACAAAACGATCCTATAAAGTGAAAGGACAAGTGTGAGGTGACAATGATAGTGAATTCGGATATCTTGGGCAAAATAAACCTTACTTCTAATTTATTTGTTTTAGCTTTCCATTTTGAAACGGAAGCATGATAACATAATACGTAAGGAATAAATCATCATTCACTGTGTCAAAATAGTGCTCAATATTGATGAAGCTTTTTTGGAAATAGAAAGGCTTGAAATCTATAATCCTTCTATCGCATTTTTTTTTTTTGGAATTCAACTGGAGGTTAAACGGATAATATTATTTAAAAAGAATAAACAATTTACCTCACTCAAAGGTATTTTTAAGTGCTAGGGGATGTCATTATTTGATAAAAAAAATGATATCAACCTTTGGATTTTACTTTGTGTCATAACTGAGTATATCGACTATTATTTCGTAAAAGCATTTTTCTCATCCCTTATATTTTAAACCCTCATTTGATTGCTGAGATCTTGTCATCGTCTCTTTCCAGCTTAAGCCATTATCGCAGTTCAAGAAAATCCCACCTGAAAACGAGAGAAGGGCGAGCACAAGTTCCTAAAGAAAAACGTTTTAAATTTCACTTTCGAAATACATATTAGAATACTCTCGCTGTAATCGCAGTTATACGAAATTAATCCCTTTACATTGCATCAACTCGCATTCAAAGATGATAATTCCCTCTTTGAAAAGGAATAAGCCTTGTCACCATCTCTCTGAAGCATTAGAATTCCCCTTATGCGTTGTGCGACGCGTTTTCCAAGGTGGATATTCCATTTTCTGGCGGAATACTTTGTCTTGTAGCCGGTTTCTTTTGTACTGTTCTCCTCTCTCTGGGGAATTATGGCTCCTTGCGCCACGAGCGTAGTTGAAAAGAAATTCATTTTCGGCATGATATTCATGTCCTATTGCGAGGTATTTTACCTTTGGAACTGGTAGGAAAGAAAAGACGATGTTGCGCTGGAAGAAACGTTACTTGGTGAAGATTTTTGGAAAGTAGGAGCGTACACTCTTATTTCAAAGTAAATATTAAAGAAGTTACTCTCGTGAAAATGTTAAATACTAAACTATAGTTTCGGGGAAGGAATGGTTCGGTATGTTTCCTACTTAAAATGTTATCCCATATTTTGAGCATTTTAAAGAATTCTGTTCATGGATGGGTAAATATCGAAATTTCGGAAATAATAAACTCAAAAGAAAACTTCTTCCTCATAAGCTATTGAATTTGCATAACATGGGGGATTTGGAGCGTTATTATAAAAGCGTTTCCCCTAGAAGTCAGTTACGAGGAGAAAATGCGAATTACCGTGAGATATGGGTAATAAGTGTTATGTTTTCTGAAGTCTATGCAAGTTTGAATAAAAATGCAATGCTTAAAAAAAAAAAACAAAGATCCATGACTATAAATGTAATTATGAATGTGATATTTACTTAACAGATTACATACACATACTGTCATTCCCGTACTTCATCACGTACTTGATAGGTTATTACACTCTGTTACAATCATTAATTACTTTAGTATATAACAGCTTTATGATTTAGACCATCTACATGAGATGGTCATTTGTGAAACATCGTATAAATCTGTGGCGTTATGGCAGATGTTGATATGTCATTTTTTTTCACGTTTTCGGCAAATTGAAAATGAAATTGCTGTTGTGAAATATAAAATCGCTCAATAAAGTTTTCCAATCCAAATATTCTTCAGTTAATTCCCATATTCATCCTCAAGCATATGGCTCGTCTTCAATGAAAAATATTTTTTCTTTTCAATTAGAGACTAAAATTTTGGGGTTGGTTGAGAAAAAAGGAAACGTCAACTTTTGCCAAATTACGAGTAACTTAGTATTTTTTCATAGATCCACTACGAGCTTTTGCCACTTTAAAGAGCCAATTTTTAGTGTGCCATATACAACTTAAAAAATAAAATTGAATTTTTCGGACATATCAACATCTGCCTTAACTCCACAGAAATTATTAAAAATGAACTAATATAAATCGTATCATCCGTCTATTATATTCTTAATGTGTTCACAATATCCCACATATATGACGTTAATTACTGTGAACGAGTAGGTTCAGAAAAATGTTAAACATCAAAACAATTTTACGGCATCAAAAATGCAAAATTATATTTATCTCTAAAACTTGACCCAAAAATACATTATTTAGTTTAATGAAGTCGAAACTGAAAACACTGTAGAAGATGCAGGAAGATACAAGAGATGTCAAATGCATTATAATCTTCACGTTATTGTACCCAACAATAATATCAAAACTAAAGTGTGTTTCTTTATTGTTTCGCTTGAGTGTATGTTTCTCGCTCTAGTTTATTTATCCCTCAGATAAAGCTATTCAGATTTCTTTGTAGAATACTAACACACATACTCAATAATACACAAACGTTCTTCGATTTTGGTATAGTGTTACGTCCGCAAAAATGAATTTAATGCAACTAGCCAACTGAACAAGATAGTATTGCCTACACTAACAAAAAGTCAATATAATTGCGACAATTTTCAGACCTTTTAACCATTTTTTTCTTCTATTATTAGATTTTCAAATTTCACTTTGTTCAAATGCATAGACATACGCAAACACTGTATCCCCGAGTTACGATTTTTACGGCATGCAATCATCCGATTAACCATCCATACATCGTAGCAGCCTTACAGGTAATAAACATCATACACCTAAAAGACTTTTTATACACCGAATAAACGAAGTTGACAACATCGCCAAGGCCTTTGTGCATAAAGTAAATTTGACTGTGTACATTTGATGGACACGACAACAGGTTTCAGACGTGACAAAATGAACGTAATAATTTTCTCAGTAAAACCCCAGTACTATGACAAATCAAACAAACAATCAACAATAAAAAAACGAACACAGTAGTTAACCCTAACATTTACCTTTTAATATTCAGTTGAAAAAAAAATTCGATAGTTTAAATTCCTTTATTTTCAGGTATTCACACCTAATTTTCTATTATGCAAATAAAAATATATCGACTCTTAGGTTTTTTTTTTTCGCCTGAAGATGGTGCATTCGCTTTAAACTACATTTCCCGTAGCAACACGAAATCGGTGGAAAAACCACTATTCAAGAGAAAGCACAATCTCAAGGAGTTTAAAACAACCGAAACTCGTCATTCATATGACATTGTGTTCTGTCAGGGTCATTTCGGGATGTTTTAAGATGAAGTGATACGGAGATTTATCTCTTCCTTCATTGAACATTATCGCATTTGACTGCAGTTTTCTTAACATGACTAGTTTAAGGATAGTTAAAGAAAATTCGCGAAAAGAGAATTCGCTTCAAAAAATAGAAACTGAACTTAAGAAGGGACAATTGGCAAGACGGATATAGATTCGTTCGTTCTGGAAAAGAACATGTCGAATGAGAGGGAAATGTATTATTTAACTGCTGAAAGCGTTAATCATTTCATTCATAATTAAGTTTTTCATAGACACAATACTTACAAATACACTATTGGCCATGATTGAAAATTGGGGATTTTCTTCACTGTACTTCCCAGAGGAAAGTATATATATATATATATATATATGTGTGTGTGTGTGTGTGAGGTAACCAATTTACCACATATAATATATATATATATATATATATATATATATATATATATATATATTATACATACATACATGAGACACACATATAAATGAGAAGAGAAATAGAGAAATTATCTGCTACTGTCTTTATTAGATGAAAAGTTCATATTCAGTTCGAAGAATACGATAGTATATGCTAAGAAACACCCTAATTCATATAATAGAGGAAAGTTCATATATTGAATAACACTAATATTTTATGAGAAACATCATCTACTATCGTATGGGCAAACATAATGTATTATTCAGCATTCTTCTTTCACGAAGGGAAAAACAAATGCTAAAAAACAATCATTCGATGGTCGTCTATATATTTTTTTCCACTATAAAAACATCGAGTAAGATATTATACGAATACTTGAATGGAAAACGCATCGATTTATTGACTGAATTTTAAAAAAAATCAAGGGAAAACGAAATCTCATTAAATAAAAAAATGTATTGAAAAAAAGCCGGCATAAAAAAAGCAAAAACAAGGGGGTTGTGTGGCCTAACTTTTCCCTGATTATAAACGGATGCAACAATCTCTCAGATGCCTCGCGGGCTGTGCGGCACACTCCCCGATTTTTTCGAATAGGATGTCGAAGGGAAAAAATGACTTTCAAACAAACAAGAACGGTCTATTAAAAATTGCTAAAGGGTCCAAAACTTCTATTCTAATCCAGTTACGGGGAGAGAAAAGAACCACTGGTAAAAGCAAAGAGACAGGAGATCAGAGCGATTTTATAATCTAATTCAAATTTCCTTGCTGTGCTACAATTCCATAATGACTGAAATGGAATTTAATTTTTGAGAAAAAAACAGCTTAATATTTTCTCCTGATCTTTATTAACTATATATATGATTTCGCCTTTCGGCAAAGCCCTTTCGATTTTCTAATAGATATGAATTTTATTATCAAAAATGCAGATTTTGTTTTCTAGTTTTTCTTTGTGTTCTTGAGGGATTCTATGGTGTGAAAGAATGTTTAAGATCAAAGCGCTTAGAAATAACTTTTTTCCATTTTCTTTTAGAATGGTAATGTTTGTAGGATGAGTTATTACTAACGGGAATTGATTTTTACATTAAGCTTTTCTTTTGGATTCCATTTTCTACATTGTAATATAACGTGTCATTTACACCTAGGAAATGAAAATGTCACTAACATCGACATATGGAATTTACTCATATAATCCTTTTTAATTAAATAAATAAGGATTTCAAAAGAACAAATACTGGAAACTGCTAAAATTAATAATATGTTTATTAGTTAATGGCAAAATTTTATCAGCACTGAATTGAATAATTATATAATAATGCGAATAATCTATTGTTTAAAGGCGAAAATTTCTTTAGGTTCAGAAATTATTCTTTGGTTGATTTTAAAAGATATTATTATGCTTAGGTATTGTTATTTATCTAAATTAATGACTAATATTATAATCTCAACTACAGTGTAAGTCATAATATTATAATCTTATCTATTGTATAAGTCATAATATTATAATCTTAACTATTTTGTAAGTCATAATATTAGTATATAATTAAAAATTACCAGTTTAGCATTACGTTTTCCATTTCATATGGTAGGTTTTTAAAACTTTGTTGAATGTATTTAAAAAAAAATAGAAGCAGTGAGATTATCTAGCATACCCATGAATTTCACCAAGTAACAGTTATTACAGTTTTTTTTTCCTGAACTCGTGTTTTTCTAGGCTGTTTTCTAAAGCATGCCATAAAAGATTAAATGAAAACCAGAGAGCTACAGGGATTTTTAAACGATTAAGCTATTTGAAATTAACCCTAAAAAATTTCTCTTTTTCCAAATAATATGCTAATTTCTCTTCACTGAATCAATTCAGATTTTCATGATAAAACAACCTGTTAACGAGAGTGGAAGTATTACTAAAAACAGGTGAAATAAAATTGAGCTATAACACCATGTCTTTCAAAATGAATTCATCAATTTATTTTCTAAAATCTCAAATTTCTAAAAGTTCTCTTGGTTTACATTTTGGACAACAAGTGTTTTGAACATTATATATTAATTTTCAGGAGATTTAAAACTGATACCTCCACTTCGAAAGTTAGAATAGATTGCATTATACAATATTTATTCGCAGATGTAACCTACAGAATACTGAAAATAAATCAAGAGGTGTATACTACCTTTACATAACTTATTCGATTATCTATTTAAAATTCAAAAATATCAAAAGTATTGTTAATTCTTTGAAATGAAATAAATAAATTTAATCTAGCCTCTTCTTACGTAACTACCGCGGGTTATTAACGTAGGAATACTTATCGTTGCTTACCTATTTTTTTTTCTGTGTGTGTGTATGTATATATATATATATATATATATATATATATATATATATATATATATGTCAAAATTTTGACACATTTTGGAACTTTCCTGTTTAACTGTTTCCTGCTTGCCCAAGCGATACAGACTGGGTTTGGCGCTCTGCCAAAATTATAACTCATGACGACGGACGGTTTTAGCGTCTGAAATTTTGCTTCCCGGAGGACCGTTATGGAGGAACGTCATCCTACGTTAAAACCCCTTATGTCTATTTGATACTATACACGAGTGATTTCTTTATACTTTTACTTACAATAAAATGGAGGATTAATGGCGTGTTCTCATAGAATCCATCAGAGTCAGCGTTAAAGATTCCGTTGGCGCTCATTGGTTAAAGGGGTCAACGAATGATATATGATTGGTTGAAAATTTTATCGCTGACGCTGACGGATCCAATGGGAACATGTCCTTAGTTTGTCTACTTACGATCTCTTATTTTAAAACTCAAACAATGAACACAATGACACAGCTTAAAAAAAATTAAACATTTTCTTTCTTGATTTTTCACTTCCGTTTCGTTTTTCATCATGGTGAAAAATTTGACAAATTAGATAAAAAGTAGACTTTTAAATATTTTCCCCCGTGAACATTTCAAGTAAACACGAATACAATTACATTTGGAAATAAAAGAACCAACATTTTCTATTAAATCCATAAAAAAAAAACTAAAAAATGCAAATGAAAAAAAGAAGTGAATCGAATTTGAGCGAGAGAGTGCAACACAAATATTTCATTATTTCCAGTTTAAAAATGGATGACTTAACAGACTCGGCATTTGCGGAACCGAAGCCATTCCAATCTTCCGACGATAGTTGGAGAGCATATTTCTCGTCTTAAAGAGGACTATGCTCGATTTTGAGAATTTTGTCGTTTGTCTTTAATCTTATAATCTCTTTCGAAGAATGTATGCATAGAACGGATTTGAAGAAGAAGCTCCCCTTTTCCAGAATTTTTCCTGCTTTCATCCTTGCTCGCTCTCTCCCATTTCTCATGCATATGTTTACATTTTATCCACGGGAGAAGATTATGCGAAGAGAAGAAAAATAGTTCCGAAACCTAATTATAACTGAGCAAAAACAAAACGTAGGGAAAACATCTTGTAGTCTATCTTCTCTTCTTTTTTTTCTTTATCCTTCATGGCTCAGAAATCGAAGCTAAATTGAAAATGTTCACTTTATCCTTTCACAGACACTCGCTGCTTTTTCTGACGATATTTGTTTTTAATTAAAAATACGGCAAAATTTTATTTTTTTTTCGAATCATATTGCATATGCAAATTTCCTTGCGCACCAATCCCATCGGTGCAAGAGACAAGAGAACGTGCTTTCTGAACAAATATGATTAATTTCGTTTCTCGGAAAATATGATATGTCGCATATTTTTTTAAGGGAAAAAATTATAAGCAGGAGATATGGAAGTAGCATGTTGAAATTTGAAACTAATACTTGTATTTAAATAAGTCAAAAAACAAAATTCTCCTAGGAGGAATAACTTTTAATATATTTTTTTTTAGCTGAATTAAATTTCTATTCCTCTCTTTAATAATTTTATTAAACGAACAGAGGATAATTTTACTGATTAAAGAATTTTCTCGTATTGCCTCTTCGAGTGCGAAAAATTTAATCTATTATATTCTTCTACTTTTATGCTCACTTCCCAGATTAAAAGTCCCGGACGTTCAACAAATGAATATTTTTTTTTAAACTGAAGTTTAAATTAACTCCAGACCCCGAAAAATTCCTGAATATGTCAAATGTTATATTTTTTGTAGTTTTTTAAAAACTGTTTCTTAAAAATTAACGAGTTTAGTAAACATTAAAACTAAATAAAGGCTTCTCTAGATTTTGTAATAAATGTAAGTTCAAAGACTTTTTAAAGTATTAAAGAAAGTCTTGCATTACTTTCCATTATTAATCATTCTAATTTCTCCCCCTTGCTTCATTTTTCCCCAGAAACCTTTGACTAAACGTAAAAACTAGTCGTTTAAAAATATTCTGGAAAAGGATAATGGATTAAAAAAAGGGAGAATTCTTTGATTTTTGCGCTATTCTTTGATTTAGTCATTTGCTTCACTTTCTGATTTTAAATATGCAGATTATACTTCAAGTATGCGCAAGTATAATTTGAAATTTTCCTCACTATTTCTGAAAAAATTGTAAAGAAATAGGGAGGAAATTTTTAAACTAATATGAAATTGCAGTAGTCACTTGTGGCCACCACAATCATATGGAATGAGGGGGGTTATTGTGGTTGTGGGTTGTAATTATGTGGGTAGCCGCATGATTACAATCTAACCAAACATTTCGCCCTTTTTTGTATAAAAAATGGCGATACGATGCATCCCCCCCCTCTCCTCTGATTATAACTAATTAATTTTACTGGCTTCACAAACAAACTTTTTGGGTCAAACAATGGGTGGTCTAAAGAATGAATGGGTCAAAAAATCCTTATAATGTACTGTATATTGAATCATTGGAATTTCAAAAGGTCACCAAGTCGGAATAATTTAATTTTGCAATTTTCTGTTTGAAAATTTGTCTTAAGGTTATGGAAGTCGTTGACAAACATAATGTCATAAATGGGTGGTCTAAAGAACGAATGGGTCAAAAAATCCTTATAATGTACTGTATATTGAATAATTGGGATTTCAAAAGGTCACCAAGTCGGAATAATTTAATTTTGCAATTTTCTGTTTGAAAATTTGGCTTAAGGCTATGAAAGTCGTTGACAAAAATAATATCAAACAATGGGGTGCTAAAGAATGAATGGGTCAAAAAACATACTTGAAATGTACTGATCTTGAATAATTAGACTTTTAAAGATCTTCAAGTCGTAATAATTTAATTTTTCAATTTTCAGTCAAAACATTTCATGCTAAGCAGTTCAACCTTAGCTGATATTTTATTACTAGCAAAAAAAAATATTCTTTGATCCTCAAAATATTATGTATAATTGAAAATTTGGCTTAAGGTTATGAAAGCCGTTGACGAAAATAATGTATTTTTTATGGCCATAGAATCATTATTTTACTATCTTTCCCTCGCAAAAAGCTAATTGCCATGCCATTAGAAACCTGATATTTTAATGACCCAATGATGACAGAATAAACATGAAATATTGACCGTAACGTGAGAGCAGTGGTCCCAGGGGACTCGTAAGGAATGCAATATGGAGGGAGGAGCAAATGCATTTTCCAAATGTAACCGAGACTTCATGAATACAGATGACATTGTTTTATTTTGGCTGGATGGAATTCTGCTAACAAAGAGGAAACCGGCGAATAAAAAGTGTTTCGCGTTATCCTACAAGAAAAAAAAAGGTAGCATACATCGGAAAAGAACTTAGTAATAAAGTCATCATTAAGTTAAGTGACTTATAGAACTCTGTTATTTCTATTTATACAACTGTATATATTATGTCATGATATAACATACTAGTAATTTATATCATGCATTTACATATATATATTTATAAATATTTTTATTGCATTTCAGGCAATAAAAACATTTATAAATATATATGTAAATGAGTAATATTTGTTATTTCGGCTAAAGAATATTCTAAATGCATGTATTGGGATACATCTAAGAGGAAAATAAAACTGCGTTTTTAAAACTTACTTTCAGTTAAAGGACTTATTCTTAACAATTCTCAGAATAAAAAGGTAAAATTTCTTAAAGCTAGCAACTCTGCATCAAATGCACTATCGTCCATTTATTTCAACCCTTATTGATTCTCTAATATAAAAGACATAGGCTTTATCCGATAATTCTCTTTAATGGATTCTACGTCACGTTTGGGATTAAAGGAGAGTGGTCGTTAAGGCTTAAAAGGATAACAACATTATAAGGAAGATGAACTTGCTTAAACGTTCAGCCAGAATATGAGGTCTTAACGATGTTTTGGACATCAGTATGTTGCCACGATTTAAGTCAATGTTTAATTTCAAACCAATTTTATGAATGCAATTCATAAAAAAGATGAAACAGTCAGAAAATGTTCAGGGTATATTTATAAGTCAACTGCATATAACTGGTATATTTATAAGTCCCCCATCTTTCATGTCGTATCATAATCATCTCTATCATAAGCATTTTTGTATTTAAAAAATTTTTTAATGTCCACAAAAGTTATCTATATATAGTATAAAACAGTTCCGTGACTGACTGACTATCAGATAACGCACAGACCAAACCGCTGGACCTAAAGGGCTGAAATTTTGCATGGCGATTCTTCTTATAGTGTAGGGGTGCACTAAGAAAGATTTTTGAAAAATTCTTCTTAGATTTTTTAAATTAAATTTTTAAGCTGTTGTAACATTCTTTAAAGTTTGCATTTAAAATAATAATCCGAGGGTTATAAAATTTATATCACAAGAAAGATAATAAAAATTCCTTCAAAAGGAAATATTTTTCAATTCTTTACATCCATTTTCTGATTTTTGGGGAATTTTTAAAGATTAATTTTTAGAATTTAATTTAATAAATGCGGATCACGTGGTTTCTTTTCTTTTTGTGATATTTTAAATTAATTTTGCGTCACATGCATAACAACGAAATAAATTGACAAATTTTCTTTTCTTTCTATTGCGGCAGACGATTGGACATTATCCAAAAACATATTAAAATACAATAAAAGAAATGTTATTCAAACTGTACTATATTAACTGTACTATATTCTTTAGTATGTTCCATTAGATTTAATTTGAATCTTTTCTTTTCATTATTTTGTCTATAAAAATATCCGTTACGATTCTTTTATAAATATACTTTTATGTTTTTTTGGGCATTAATTGCATACATTGACCATTGTATTTAATTAGAATGTACTCCGTAGCAAATAAAGGGTATTTAGCTAGTTAATTTAATAAAAAGGTTGCATCTCTATAAATTTCTTTTGTTCATTTTAGGTTTTGTATTGCTTGTTTTAGGCATAATTTGTTGGTAATAATTCTCTTGTGCCTTGGCGTCTATTCTCAGCGCCGATTTATCTGTTCAATATCTTTTTTATCGCTCTTTGGATCAGCTTCCAGTTCTCAAAGGTTTGATTAAAGATTACCAACCGATAAACAGTCCACTTGTGAGCGAAAGTTATTGTAGTAACTCCCATACCGACGAATATCAATTTATTCATAGAGCCGGCTATCACAGATAAGCATTCGAATGCAATAGATCTTGAAAAGATGATTTACGTTTATCTAAAGTGTTTTTCATTCATAGGCATACGCGAGAATGGGAATTTAGCTGCCTGTTTCATTTAATCTGTGATAGGGGGATTTCCTGGACATACGAGAGATGTCTCGTTACCTACCGAGCGCGTGTAAGTAAATATATGGAGGGTTCAGAGTTAAAGTGGACCAAGTCCATTTATTTTTGTACTAACACTGTCATGATATAGTAAAAACACCATATTTTTAAATGAAATAGTGAACCAACTCCTTAGGTTATATTTTACGTTATTGAACCAGAAAAAACAAGAAAAAAGTCAATGGCTCATTAACAGCATTTCCCATATTAGAGATAAGTTTTATCAGAACTGACTTGGGTCTTTAACTAGGAAACCACCATATATTAACACTAAATTCTGCTTCCGTCTTTAGTTTTAATATTCTTAAATTATCGCTCTTCAATGATTGTATGAATTTACAAGTTAGAAAAATTTACAGGCGCATGTTGTCATTTTTAGTGCTAGTTACTTTCAAAATTTGTGAGATAAGTTTTATTAACAAAACCCTTCTGAGTAGATAATTGTCGAAATTTTACCTTAATCATATAACTTCAATTTAAAAGTTGCTATTTAGTCATTCTCTGTGTGTTTATACAGTGCACACGCAATAGCTAATAGGGAAAAAGTAATATGATATAAATATTTGCACCAACTTACTTATAAGTAGTCATGATATCAAATACTGTATATAAATATTCTGATTTTATTAACTTGTTAGGATTTTGAATTTCTCAAATGCAATTGAATATTTAGAATCCTACTTTTCAATTATGATACTATTTAATCATTCTCTGCATGTTTATACAATGTACACGTAATAACTAATAGTGCAAAAAGTATTATGATATACATATTTGCACCAACTTACCCATAAGCAGTCACGATATCAAATACTGTATATAAATATTCTGTTTTCATTTACTTATTAGGATTTCAAAATTTCTCAAATGTAATTGAATATTTAAAATCCTACTTTTGAAAAAAATATGATCTTAATTTCCCACAAGAATTCAGGTAATTCGCGTACGATAACCAGAAAACATTTGTTCCGTCCCATCAAAATTCAAGCAGTGATGTAATCAGAAAAGCACTAAAGCATTTCCTCTCTAGATTTTTTTTTACTACTCATAAATAAAAATTAGTACGCGTAATGAAATTCCTTTTATTCGTATTCTCTAGGAATTCATAAGCAAATTTAAATAAAAATTCCATTCGCTTTCGTGATTCTATTCCTATTCTCATTTCCTACGATTCTACAAGAAATAAAAAAAAGTAATAAAATTCGCTTTCCTTACATGATTAACAAGTGACCGTAACGGACACGAAACTAAGAGACATACTTCCGATGTTGGTCCATAAATTTCACTCGGATGGAAACTCTAGCGAAACATTAGCGCCTGTCTCAGAGAGAGAATTCCCGAATGTTTATTCATGGTGTTTTGCATCACAAGGAATCGCAATTCTCTTAGAATAATAAAAGCGACAACAATGATAAAGTGAAAAGAGATGAAACGAGGGAGTGAAATGCTCAACGCCGAAAAGGAGGGAGGGGTGTACATTAAATTGACATTGAAGCTATTCTAAGTAGTATAATAGAGTTTTTTTATCACTGTTTTGAGATGCGGAAGAAGAGTCTCTTGTAAATTCCTCCACCCCGCTTCAAGTTCAGTTTCTCTCTGTTCTTTTACAACGCGAATGCTTTAATTAGATTCACGTATGAGTAAATCTTCAAAGTTACTCGTTTTAAGCTATCTTTAGCCTTTTGATTCTTCAATAGTCATTGAGAGCCTAGAAGATGTGAAATGCTTCACCCCCACTTATTTACGAACATAAATAATCCTACAATAAAATGGATATAGAATATGGTGAGAGTACTTTTACTGCACTCAAGGCTAATGGTCACGTTTTCTACATTTGGTACTGAATTAAAAAACCCCGGTCATAGATTGATACGGATCTTCTTAAGAGATATACTCGTTTAATGTTGTTATATTAAATGAGTCCGTCAAAGAGCAGATTGGCCAATTATAGTCAAAATGGCACAAAATAAAATATATGATTAAAATGCAATGTTACTTATGGTTTGGAAATCAGTCTTTTAGTTATCAAAAACTCATTTCAGATTGCAACTGATAGTAAATAAGGAGGAACTATACTTTAAGATTACGGTTAGGCCATAGCGAATACATATCGGAATATTCAGATATAGACATTATTTTAACCGTAACGCGTAATTATATAGTATGTGTAGTATCTTTCATCATTATATTTGGCACAACAGGCCAAGACGGGTCAGGGCCTTCAGTTGAAGATTCCTCCAGGACAGTCTATTTCTAGACCTGGTCTGCCAGTTCTTCCCTCAAATCACTCTAAAATCTGATTCAACAGAGTCGAGCCATCTTAGTTTTGGCCTTCGTCTTTTCCGACTAGTAAAGGACCTTGCAACAAAAATATTTATTGGATTTTTTTCATCCATTCTAGCAATATGAGAGGTCCAATTCATTCTTTTAATTTTAAAAATTTTAATAATATCGGGATCTTTAAAAAATCTATAGATTTCTGAATTAAAACGTCTCCGCCATAGGCCATTTTCTTTGACATGACCAAGGATGCTTCTGAGAACGTCTCTCTCGAAGACTGCAAGTCTGTGTTTTCCATTTTTTGTTAGAGACCAAGTTTCCGAACCATACATTAGGACCGGCCTAATGATAGTTTTATAGATAAGAAGATTTGTTTTTATGCAAAAAAACTGAGACTTCAATAAAGAGCGAAGTCCAAAGGAGGTTTGTGTAGTATCTTTATTAGTGTAAGTAATGAAATCATCCATCAGATACACCAGGAACCGTAAAATTATACTCTGACCCAACTGTTGCAAACAAACAAAAAAAATTATGCAGCCAATAGTAGCATAAAATTCCAAAAAATGGGGAGAGTACGGAATTTTACATGGGTTACATTAATTAGTCCATATCAGATCCTTTCAACACAGAAGTAAAGTTTTGTTCATGTAACAAAATCATGTCCTTTTAAAGGAAAATGCATAGTATATACGTAATATTCAAGAAAAACAGAGAGGCAGATAAGTACCTCTCTCCAACTATATGGGTCCATAGAAATTAAAATCAAAAAGCGAATCTCAGGACTTCAAATTCTCTCATCAGTTAATAGTGCTAACCCCTTGGCAACAGCTGAGATTTATGTTGAATGACATATTATTGCATTTAACCACTAGTAATGAGGCACTCAAACCAAATATTAAAACCAGGAGCGAAGACACATTAATCACGTACTTAAGGCTATCCCTGCTATTGTAAAATTGATGATTTTCACTCTTTTACCACATTGAGCCTAGCATCATAAAAATAAAGAATGACTGGAAAAGAGCATGAATTTGGGAGATGCCACATTTCCGACTCCGGTGCATAAATCTCTTTTGATGAAAAAGAGCTCGCGCTACATTAACGCTTCGCACGGGAAACGCATTTCCGAATGTTTATTTATGCCATATTTTATCGCCCCCGCACGGAAACTCACAAACACACACACACACACACAAACATTGGGGGGGGGGGGGGCAGCAGGCTTTTGATCAGTTGTTGGCAAGAAAAATGCAACTGTAACGAAGAAAATGAAGAAATGTTGCCGGCGCAATAACACTGGATCGTGATTTTCGAAATGTGATGGAGATGGGATTATAGGAAAATGAAGCTGATGGCAGAGAGGCAGAGTGGCGCAAGTAAGCGTGAAGCGTTATGTTAAAAAAAATAAAAAATGGAAAGGGGATATTTTGAGAAGTCGCGCGCTATTAAAATGTGATACGAGCGGTGTTAAATTCCTTTGCAGAAAAAAGTTGGTACTTGAGATGAGATTGAAGTATTAGCTTCGGCGAGCTTTTCGACAATTTGTAGCTAGCTTGCGCTAGCGAGTAGCTGGGTATTATTTGATAGGTGCATTTTTAAAATACGGTGAAGGAGGCGATAAAATGTGCAGTGTGTTGTTCGGTGGATGAAATTTTAAACTACAGTAAATTGAAAATCAAGTTTATTAAGAAATTATATTTTGCATACTCATTGAAACTACATATGATGTCTCAGATACAAAATACATTACTGAACAAAATGCTGTTTTATAAATTTATGATTACCCATCGAATTTTCCATTTATTTCTGCATGTTAAATAAATTATACAATGTCTACCGTATGTATATAATACTAGAGCTCAGCCGAATCGAATTCCTCATGCTTGTAAATTTTAAACTTTTACATAGCAGTTCCACGACAGCTTTGGGAAAATTGATCTAGGATGCTATGGCCTCTGCAATTTAAATTCAGTAGCTCTGAATTGTAGACTTTAGTAAATTGAATAGAAGAGAAAAGCTTTTATGGAAACACAGAGCACGTACCTAAATGTTTGTAGAATTATGTACTGTGTATTATATAAAAATGTTTTCTAAATAAATGTTTGAAAATAATTAAAAATTAATAGTTTAATAGCAGAAGGCTAAAAATCTTAAAATTCTGGGCGCAAATTAATACTGAATAAAACACATGAAAATAATTAAAAATTAGTAGTTTAATAGCAGGAGGCTAAAAATCTTAAAATTCTGGGTGCAAATGACTACTGAATAAAATGCCTGAAAATAAGTAACTCAACAGCAGAAGGCTAAAAAATCTTACCTACCAAAACCTACCAAAAATCTTAAAATTCTGGGTGCAGATGAATAATGTTAATAGAACTCTCATCCCAAGAAGGAATGGTTTGTGCGTTTCATAGAATTTAGACAAATACTACGACAATTTTCTCGTGAAATGTAACATTTGCCTAAAATTAAGACTCGAGAGTAATTCTTGTTTATCTTAACAAATTCTTTGAATGATAAGACATGTTTTCGTTAACATTCAAAAAACGCTATCCATCTTAAAAATATCCCTTTGAGTGGTCGTTATCTTTTTATGACCGATGTGATGTTAGATACAAAGATTCATTCATTACTAATGATTGAAAATTCTCTCAATCTCTCTTTCTGTTCCAGACAGTTCAACCACTTAGCGAAGTATCTCTCGAGCATGAAGAATGATCACACCTAATTTGCATTCTGTGTAGGATTGGAATGCACTCTCCTAGCACAGCCACGAGAAGATGCAATCAACAGCGTGTTGCCCTGCTGTTATATAACCCTCTTTTGTGACCCGATGACAGCATTAGCCGACAAAATGGCGGAGCAAAACTTGATAGCATATTTAGGTTTACGGTTCAAGACAAAGAAGCATCTCATTTCCTTGCACTTTTTCATCGATATGACAAATAAACCTATGTGCATTATTTTTTACTTGGCATATACACACAGTTCTGAATATTCAGTAATATTTACCAAAGGTAAAATATTTGTCACTTTTTTTTCAGCTTATGTTACGAATATTTTCATAGTAAAAGACAAAACGCTTCGTTGGTTTGGTGAGCCGTGGACGACTTTTGAAACACGAAGGCTAAAACCCGGGGCAAAATAGGGAATCGATTCTCTTACGATATTTTTAAATCAAATAAAGTATATGTTATAGGGCTGCTCTGTACTAAGCCTATTGTATTTGCTCACCTCAATGTTAAACTATGGAGAAAATGTGTCTACTATTTACAGCTACATAAATGCTGATAATTAAAAAAAATATTAATATGGTATTTTCAGATAACCTGGACTTTTCTTCAGATTTCGAAAGGATTCATTTTATAAATTTCATCCACGAAAGAAATTCATGGGTGTCTAAAACACACTATACCAGCTTTTCCCCTGAATAATTTAAATTAAAAAAATATTTGCATTTTTTTTAAACTAAAAATGCCCCAAGGTGTAAAATTTCTTTCTCTATTACGGAGTACAATTTTTTTAAATCTTTCAACCCACGTTGGCAATCCTTGTACAAATTTTCTCCATAGATTAACATTGAGGTGAGCGAATCCAATAGGGTTAGTACACAGCAGTCTTAGTTCTCAAAGTAAACTATTTTCATTTATATAATGTTTTCTTTTCACGTCCCTGTTTATGTAAGATAATTTTAGCATCAAATTTATCAAAAGATCTGAATTACACTATGTAATATTTGTTCTTTGTTACCGTTTAGTATTACCAATTTCTAACACAAATTACCAACATACTCTACTATACATACAAGTTACTAACATAGCAGTTGTTAGTTACTGGTATTAGTGAATATTGCGTCCCATTTGTTTATAATAGGGTGCATTGATATACTCACAGAGTTATCTCGAGTCAGTTATGTAGTATTCGAAATGGGGAAGCATACAAAGTCAATGCCCAAGAAAAATTAATGGGATATTATTAATTTTAGAAAATAGGGTTGAAAATGCCCGCTTTGTATTTAAAGTGAGTTTTTATGCCTTTTTCGGTGTTCCCGGGAAAATATTTTTCATTTCAACTTAATGTGATACTTATCCCTCTTTCATAAAAATATATCAATTATCTTTATCCATCCATTTAGAGTGCAACGAGTTAGATTTTTGAAAAAGGATGTTTAATTCCTGTGTCGTATACTCGAGTGTTGCTATTAATCTCTAAACTTTGTAGCGCTAGTTGAATTTTCTTCTCCTTACAGTTAATTTAATGCTGAGACTAACAGTTAAAAACGAGATTTAGTTCGAATATTTCCCAAAGGAGAATGTCAATATGAAAATGCTATTTGTGTGATGCAGAATAAAATGGACCTACAAATGGGACAGATCTCCAAAGATGGGACAATTCCCAGTCTCACCGGTCTCTCTTATAGTGAGATGTCGCTACATTATGTTTAGTTACACTTTATTTTCACTCTAGTTAATTTCAAAATAAATGACATTCAAAGACGAGTAAGATATTGCTAATTTTAAAGAATATTTAATAATTGGATTTTAAACATTTAAATGAAAATGCAAAATATTTTCATCTGCTCGGGGAGTAATCAAGATGGCCCCATTAAGTTCAGCAGAGCGTAGAAGGACGGAAGTTGTACGAATCATACTGAGGAATGGAAACTTAAGAGAAAGCAAGCTAGCACAAACAAATATATTAAGGCTGCTGTGATTTAACCCTATTGGATTCGCTCATGTCAATGTTAACCCATGGAGAAAATGTGTCCAAGGATTGCCGACTTGGATTGAAAGATTTTCTTTTTGTTTTTGTAAATTGTACTCCTTAATGGAGAAAGAACTTCTTACAACAAAGTGCAGTGTTAGTGATCAAATGAGAATTTACAGTACAGTAATATTCTGCCATTATTCTGAAATTATGGAATATCTGTTCATTTTTTTAATATAATTATGTGTCCTTAATTCACAATCTTGTTTATATGACCTCCCGTAATAACTGACGAATGATTGTAAATTAAAAGGTGACAAATAATTTTCCGTTGTCACCTTATATTAATGAATTAAGCATATTCATTAATATACGGACGCAGGACTGCGCGCAATGACATAACATTGAAAAGAACAATGGTTGAAATTTTAAAAAAAATTAACATTTATCTTCAAGCTAGAAAAAAAATTGAGAGCCATATTTATAAAGTAGAAATGTGTTCAACTCACAGTAAAATTTTCATATTCCTGAATAAATTATTTTCATAACTACTGATGATTGAGAATAGGGATATCTTTTAAAAGGTACCTGACCCCTCAAGTTCTGACTTGAAGAAAAACACAATTGATGAATAAGGTTCATATATATTTGAGAGAAAAAAGAGACATTTGTTCCATCGCATAATTTCACAAACGGGCATTTGGCGGTCCTGTGGTACAGCGCGCTGGTTTTCGGTGCTGAGGGTGCTCGGATCGAATCCCAGCGTCGCGCCACGAAAAATACCTCCATTTGTGTCGTCCATTCATGGGGGGTAATGCTGTCAAACCTGCATGGTGCCCCCATAATAAAATGGACAGTAAACTGCGGCGTAGTATAGGTGAATGTTTGGCGACAAGTGGCGACAAGTGGCGACACATTAAAAAAAAAAAAAAAAAAACACAAACATTTTCTTTCAGTTAGACAAAAAAAAAGTTTTACACTTTGCATCTCAATAAATACTAGGAATTAATAATTCAAATATGAAAATCATTTAAACTTCCATTTTTTTGGGAAAAGACAAGAAATAAATAAATATCTAATGTTAAGTCATGCTATATCAGTATAATTTTCTTGCACTACAAATGCTATTTTTGGAAATAGCGCTGTTTGACCTTGTTTACCCGAGTAAAAATACCACCTCAGATGAATAATTCGCTACAATTTATTTGACTTTGCTTATCCATCAGCTCCTGGAATTTATTTCTCTCACAGCATTTTGAATTGGAAATCAATTGCAAGTATATATTTGCAAGTATACCTCTTCATATTTCAAGATTCTGAGCACTTAACTATTGACCGCATGATATAGATGCATTCTCCGGAGTAAAAGGTGGAAACATGGTAAAATAAAACATCAATCACGAGCCCCACGCACTCCAAGACCAAACACACATCCATTAACTTAAATATTGAATAAATCTAGATACGCATTAATATTTGCTCCATAAAACACAAATTTCATATCATAAATATTGAAGTAGTCGTGCTTTTATGAAAAGCTTTAAAAAAATTAAATCAAAGCATAAAGCGATTCATAGATACCAACGACTCGGGAAAAAGTAAACATATATCAGATGCTTAAAATGTTAAATATTTAAGAGATTATTAACAATTTAAATTTCGTTATTGGTAGTACATTCGGAAGCCACGTTTAAATAATTCCCGCGTTTAATAATAAATATTTAGAATTTTCGTTTGAAAAATTATGTCTTTTCTTTCATTTTGTGATGGGAGAAAACAAAGGTTTAGAGTGGGGTGGGATTTCTTTTGTTGAATTATTTAAAAAAAATTGTTACCTAAATTTAAAGGTTGAAGTAAGTATTGACTTCTTAGTGAAAGTTTTCTTTTTTACTTTAATTCAAAATTTTGTAGAAATATATAAAATTTTGATACAAAACTAATATTTATACTGAATGTGCTCGTCTATATGCTTTTCTTATGCTTGGAAATAACATTGTACCAGTTTGTACAATTAAGAACAAACTTTTATAATCCCCTTACAAAATTCCTTATATTTCAATTTAAAACAACTATTTATTTTTTCTTTTTTTTCCTGTGTGCTCCATAATATACATTTCATTACTTGTCATTGAAAATTCATTCTTTTTTGAAATTTCAATATCTATTCTTATGACCGTTGTTTGTAATTTCTGATCTGAAATATAAAAAAAAATACTGTTTATAAATTCATATAGCAGCAGTATAAAACATTTTCGTAAAATCCATATTTCGCAAAATACTTTATATTAAAAAGAGTCATAAAATTATCCTGTAATTACAGTTAATAAGGCCACTTTTTATCTCAGTTGAAATTTAGTTTCGAAATGGAGCATCAATATTTTTTAGAATTTACTTTACAAAATGTTACAAAAAATGATCTTTGGGGAAAAATAACAAATACTCCTCAAATATTCCATATTAAGTTGCTTCATTTTCTGAAAAAATAGCATCATCAATATTATTCAATAATATAATTCAAAGATAAATTTTAACAGCATTTTCTCTTCGGAACTCATTATAGATTTCATTTTTAAATATGGATATGATTAACGTTCAAGAATTTTTATTTCTGTAATAAACTTTAAGACGCATAATACATGGTTGCATTATCGACTGATTTTATTCCAAGTTTAACTCAGAGATGAGCTACTAGTTCAAATTTAAATCACACGAATTTAAACCACTATGCTTTCCTTGTCTTTAAAAATTAATTTTCAATAGTTTTAATTAAACAAAATTTATATCCAAGTGGTTACTGTGTTTAAGGGAGAATGCAAAATATCACATCACCGTTATGTATTGAACTACTAACGTCCGACGAAATAACTATAATCAGATGGCGCTGTCTTATTGATTGAATACTAGATAGCCCGAATTCTGTTTTAATGAATTTCGTGTTTGTTTCGAGTGCTTCTAATTTAAGTATTTATTTGCAAGACATCTTGATATTTGACTTAAAAAATCATTATAGTTTCCTAATATATTTATACTCCTCTGTTAAAAACGTGATGGTTATTATAACTGCTTTCTGAGAAAGCAGTTTTCTACTGTGATAAATTTGTGAGGTATTAGTACGATATAATAATGTAAGTTCTTAGTCCTAAGCAAATTAAGAAACTGATACTTCCTTGCCGCCGTGCATTATATATTTAAGACGTATGGTACAGAATACACACAATATCAAATGACTGCATTCTATTCTTTGCTTTGAATGGCGAGATTAAATTCCATTATTTTTAATTTTTGTTTCCCTTATCTTACAGTAAAAAACTGTTGAAAAATAATTTTTTACTGTAATTTGATGCTCCCATAGTTTATTAAAATATCTGTACGATGACTGGGTTTCGCATTGTGGGTTAACCTCGTAATATCGCTATGTTTTTACCATGACATCACTTCATGGCTTTATTTTTAAGGTACGGAGATACGAAGAAAATTATGAACAATTTTAAATTTTATCATTGTTGAAAGTTTATTTTTTCACGTAGAGCACAAGAAAAATTTCAATATAGATGGTAGATGACGTTTTATATGAGAAAATATTGCAACTTATATTAATGTAAACTATAAATTAGAAAAAAATTGTAACTTTATGTAGAGATATAATAACAGTACATCTTTTTATAAAGGTAACCACTTGGAACTTACTGAGATAGCTAAAAAAGTTATTGATAGCCTTTTTTAAGTATCAAGAATTTAACTGATGAAATATTCATCAGTTAATTCCTATATAGAATCTAACTTTTACGTAATAAATATCAACTCCAGAAGATATTGAAACGGCAGTTAAGTAATATATATGATTCTCGTCGAAATGAAACATGTCAGCCATTTAGTGTGTAATTTCTTTAATTTTCTGAAAGTCAGCACATAGTATTCAATGTAAAATGGGGAGAAATTCATCTTTCAAACCTGAATTCCTTTGCACCTAAGACACGGAACTGAGCTACAAATAAAAAACATTTTTCACTGTTTGAGAAATAAATCTGCCCAAAATTCAATTTTCGAAGCTTCCTAGCACCCCCTTCATCTTCCATTCTTTTTTTTTTTATTTATTCAATAACACAACCAGTTTTCTTACGCTAAGAATATGAGCTTTTTCCCCCTATCTTCATCCATCTTCTGTATTTTTCTTTGCTTCTAAAGCCGTTATTCATTGTGCATTAAGGGCTGTACTCCATTCTCCAGTTAGGAAAATGTTTTAAAATTTATGTTTACGAAAATGAAAATAAGTAGGATTTAGGGATATGTTCACTTGATACTTTATGCTTATAAAAAAAATAATTCATGAAGCGAGAGAGAGTATCAAAATTTTTGCCAGATACTTTTCTGTAGTTTATTTTATCCGATAAAAATTTATTCGCAAAACTTATGTAAATGCAGAATATGCATCTCGACTGGGAGCAACCGAACGTAGACTACCCCAGGCAGTCGTACTTGTTGAAAATGTCGAAGTGTTAAAAATAACGAATGCAAGACATCCATAAAGATTACGTTCGAAAATACAGACATTTCTTGGTATTATATACAGACTTATTTTCCAATACAGCTCAAACGTTTATTTTTTTTTCAAATCCAACAATTTAAATAAAAATATGTAATCTGTCAAATATTGAAGATTCTTTAAAGCTCCAGACCAGTTTAAATGCGTTAAATCTTTAAATGTTTTCCCATGCATGTGTGCGTAATAATATCTTAAAATACTACAATAATACGAACAAAAAAAGTAAGAAATTTCTAAATTTAATTTATTAAAAAAAAAGATGCATAGAAATATAGAAGAGAAATGTCGCTCTTAAATCAGTAAGGACTGAATTTTCCTACAATTGCGGCTTTAAAAAAGATGCATAGAGATATAGTAGAGAAATATCACTCTTAAATCAGTAAGGAGTGAATTTTCCTACAATTGCGGATTTAAAAAAATAGATGCATATAGTAGAGAAATGTCACTCTTAAATCAGTAAGGAGTGAATTTCCCTATAATTACAGCTTTTAAAAAAATAGATGCATAGAGATATAGTAAAGAAATGTCTCTCGTAAATCAGTAAGGAGTGAATTTCCCTACAGTTACGGCTTTAAAAAATTGATGCATAGAGATATAGTAGAGAAATATCACTCACAAATCAATAAGGAGTGAATTTCCCTACAATTGCGTCTGTAAAAAAATAGATGCATAGAGATATAGTAGAGAAATGTCGTCCTTAAATCAGTAAGGAGTGAATGTCCCTTCAATTGCGGCTTTAATGTAAAACGCGTTATTAAGGACGCCCTCCCTTTGGCGCGGCAACCAATTACTGCCGCCAAATTTAAGTTGGCCACTTAACTGAATTTCGCCGGATGATAGTTGCATTCCGTCAGCTACATTGGATAGAAATCAATATGAAATTCGTAGTTCTCCTAATTAGGGCAAAATTCATTACGCAGTGAGCAGCGAAATATTTTACGGGAGGAGCCTATGTAATTATTAGAGAACATTATAGACGAAATGCTACTTTATTCTGGGGTGTTCAAAGTACACCCCAGAATAAAGTAAAATATTAAAATCCCTAATCCTTAGTAAGAGGCTAATTGGATTCTAAGGTACTGTTTGAATTTAACTTTTATCTATTCAACTCTTAACTTTTTTCTGAAGGAGAAAACAAAGTTCAGTCAATAATGGCTAATTTTAATATGAATTAATCCACTGTAGATAATGAAACTTCCCTAGTTCAGAACTTTTGGCAAGGGATTAAGGTTAAGTATTTGTGTGAGCGCACGTTATGCCTCCGAAAATTAACTACTTTGAATAACAATCGGGTATCTGTCTACTACATAAAATCTATCCGGGATGCTATCAAATGCCTGGCGTTCTAAAGGAGTTGCTGTTGTTATCACAAAAGACCCGAAGAAAGGCTTTCTTTCTGAGAATAATAAACATGACACTGGCTATGCTGGCATTTGTAACTCATGAGGGAATAGTTAACTCAGTCAAACACAGAAAGTTGATGGTAATTTTCAGCAGGAAAGAAATTTTATTTTTTTGAAGCTGTGACAGCTTGCTTTATTAAGGAAATTTTTACTCCCCTACAAAAGAAAGATTTGTTTTGTCTCGTGATATTCTTCCCGAGAGGCACTTAAACACTCTTACCAGTTTTCACTAGTACAGAATTGTAAATAAAATCTTTCCAATTTAGTAAGTCCGCTGGGCTCAGTATATGATCAGTCCATTTTTTACTTAACTGTCTCAGAGAGATAATAAAAGCTTCCGATAGTGAAGATTAAACCATAAAAGTATTTCGCTTTTGCACATAGCTGTTTAACAACTGATTTTTTTTGAAGAAATTGATTTAGTTACTTATTGGACGTAAATTTTAAGCTGATCTAGTACACGACTGAAAAGAGAAAAAAATATATAATTTAAGTTGAAGTCGTTATCATATACGAAAAGAAAAATGAAACATGTTGCAAAATAAAACAAAAACCTTTTCTTTTCTTTAATATTTGTTTTTACGACAGTTCAGATTATAACAGTCGTAAATTAGTTTGTCTTTTTCCTAGCCCCTGATAATCACTAAAATCTTGAAATGAGATTTTGGACGCATGATTTTTTTTTACTTAAGCCATGTTATTTCCTTTAGTCATATTTATTCCATAAATTATTACTCTTCATATACTGAATATGTATAAAAAAAATTAACTTACTCAAGCTTCATTGATATTTTGGTCAATCTGATTTCTTACTGACTTATTAATTAATATATAAATAGTTTATTATAAAGTCTCAGTAAGAAAAAAAAAAACAAAAAAAACCACGAAACATAAATCAGTAGAATTTCATAAGCTCGAAGCTATGAGGGAGAGAACCTTAACTTTCCCGATTTCGAAAATTGATCAGCTGGAATACAAAGTACACAGCTGTCAAATTAAAAGACCTATAATTTTAGAAAAGAAACCTGATCGTAGTATAAAGCATGATTATAAAATGGGCAGTTGAAAATAAGCAAGAATGCAAAGGTTACACAACAAAGGCATTCATTTATAATCATTATACATAAGTACATAATTCATAATATTTTATCGCAATATAATTAAAAGAAAGAGGCAAATTAGAAGATATTTGGATATCATAAATATAAAAAATTTAAAGAGATGTTATTTTTACAAACATTTTCAAGATTAATATTTATAACGCATAAGCATCTTAGCTTCCTAATCAGCAATTAAATTTATGCTCATTATATTCCTTAAAACATTATCAAACCCACAACCTTGATAGTCAGTATTTAGAAAATGACCCCACAAAAATTAGAGTTCAGTTATTATAGGAAATTAAGGGTACAGGCGAAATTATACGCATTCCAAAGCTGAAACTAATGGCTTTCATTACGGCAAGATAAATCTATTTTGAGAAACAAATCATGCTTTCAGCTTTGATTTGGGAAAATTTTCGAGCATTCTTTGTTACAATTTCCGCCAATTAGCACTAAGCGGGAAGTTTCGATATACGTGGCACACTTCCAAGAACAATGACTTCTGCTCAAACGATACATTGCTTTCCAATCACCAAGCACTTCATCTAAAGTAATTTATTCAGTAATGAGATTCACTACAAAACTTTTCACTTACAATGTACATACAGAAAATGGGTTGGAATGGATGATCGAAGGGAGTTAAATCAGAAAAAAAATTAATTTCGTCTCATTATGCTATTTCTGATGCAAACTATCCGTGCATTGGATAAATTAAAAAGACTGACTAATTTGCCAGAAAACATGAGGACGATGGTTATTCATTAATTTCGAAAGTATTATTTATTGCACTGGGTATATTCCTTTAAGTAGCATGCTTTATAACAGGAAAAGCTAATGTGGCAGGAAGAATAGTGTAACCATCCATAACTTGGGTACTGTGAAATTTCTTTCTTTTCAATGTATAATCCATATATAGTATCCTTAACCATGAATCTACCAACTGGGAACTAGAGTGGCATAGCTCCGAGGACAGTTTAAAATACACCGATAAAATAGGTTTTTAATAAAAATTTTTAAAAACTTTACGAATTTATTCTTATTTAATTTATTCACCTTTTAGCAAGTACTTATCCCTTCCTGGGTATTTTCTGGAATAGATCACAACAACTTGTTATTTCGCGACTTTTAATTGCAAGGTATTTCAAGTATTCTTTTTAAAGAAAACTGAGCTTTGAAAAATCTTTCACAATTTCTTTGTTTCCTTTGCAACACTGTTGTCATTTATAATCACTTACAGTTTTCTAAAGGCTGGCTACTTCCATTCATAAAGTAATCATTTGTCACACCTTTCACTTTATGTTTAAAGACCCCTCTAGTTTTATGACCATGGTATCAAAAAGTACTCATTCTCAAAATGTAAATTTTGCTGTTTAAGTTGTTAAATAAATCTATAGATAAATCTTTACATATAAAATATACTTTAAAATATCTTTGCTCAAAAAAAATCTACGTTCATATCTATTAACAACAAACAAAGGTATAATACAACAGTCGATTGGTTTTAAAAATTCTCAGTTGCAGTCCAAGTTTACATATTTTACAAAGCTTTAAGGAATATATATGTGTTAAAAACTTAAAAGTGTAAGTATACACACATTTAAAATTTAATAAAAGTTATATTGAAAGGTCATGTAAACAGTTCTCAGCGATTTTTAGTATATAGGGTTACTCAAATTTTTGAGAATGCTTTGTGAAGTAATGTGATGTTTAACCCACGTTAATATTCCGAAACTCATCAACTCGTTCACAGAACCTAACTGACATAAAAGTTTACTTTCCTCTAAATATGGTATGAGGTAGTGCTCCAAGAGTGCTGTAAGAGAAACCGGACGTGGCTGTTAATTAGAAAACATTTTTTGTTATTATTTTCTCTTAAATATTTAGCTTTACTGCCTGAATATGTGTATACTCTTAATAAAATTACTCTCAAAGTTTACTTAAAGCTTTGTGAAATACATAACTTGTGACAGCAATCATCCGAATTTCTTACTACAATCAGCGGATGTATTATACTACAGTTTTATTGTTAATAGACTTGAACCTAGATTTATGAATGAACGTGGGTTTTTTTTATCATTTATTTTCTGCATAGAGTTATTTAGTTACAATTGGTGATTTAGAGAATAATAGGAGACCGAGCAAAGAGATACGCGGGCGAAAGATGGCACAAACGAGTTCTGTGGGAACGTCAGGATTGTTAAACAGCTCATGAAAGGTTACATTTGACTTTATGATGCCGCCGTTTCGTTGCCGGATGCTACAATACTACGACAATAATTAAGAGTTGTTGAGTTAATTAATCAACCCTATATTGCCACCTGAACAGATGAGAACTCAAAAACATTTTTGGCACACGGCATATAAAGGATAACAATCAACAAATTACTCTACAGTGGCTTTCGAGCAATTGTACAGAGAACTCAAGAATGACTACAATTGTGTCGATAACAAACTACCAAACAGATGTAAATCAAGAGTTACTCTACAATTTCAAGCAAACAGCCGTGAAGGGAACTCTAAATTACCCTGCAACATATTCTAAGTTATTTTGGAGTGCAGAATTATTCAAAACATTTGCAATAGCATAGTGATATTGCTTCCGAATTCTGTTATATCATTTAATTATACACACGTAAACTCAGAGAAATAATGTATGTGATACAGGATATCAAATATTTATACCCGCACATGCATCAATAATCTATATGACACACAAAACATGCACCATAACACCGTAACTAATATATCATTTAATACATACACATTTTTCAAGTCAGAAGTTTTCCAACTCTTTGCCGAAGTTTCAAAAGAAGAAGGTTTCAAATACCGCACGTGACTCGAAAGGTAATTTATCCGAAATTCCACGAGTACATATTTCAAAAATATCCCCGAAAATAACTTTCTGAACTCTGGCTTGACTGAACTAAAATTTCAGAACACAAGAAAAAAAAATATTAAACAACCGTTAACATTTTAACATTCCTAAAGATAGTATTACCTAATGGTTGTAAAATTTTCTGGCATTACGTAATGCATTCCTTATAAGATTAAAACATACCAAGATCATTCATATATAAACTGTACTGCAAGAATAATTATAAATCGAAATCTTGTTTGGTGCTATACAAATAATGTGCTTTAAAACTGAATATCAGATTTCATTTATATGGAAGTCCTGTACAAATTTAAAGTCAATTAATGAAACTGTAGATAAAAATATAGCTAATCCTAAAGTAATATTTCTGTCAGAAAAGGTTCTTGAAGAAAAGAAGTAAATCAACATTGTTAATAAAAAATTTTAACATTTATTCAAATAGATAACTTTTACATTTAAAGGATTAAATTAATTTCTTTATAGATTTGTACAATGATATTCGAGTGACCGGATACATTATTTGTGATATTTTATGTGAATGAGCTTGAAAATTCATCAATAAAAATTTGATTTATTAACTGTTGTTGTTTCTAATGCCCCCTAGCTGGAAGTTTCAAACCAAGTACATATAACTTTCGGGCTGAAGTGTGCGGCTCCGGTTTATATAGCATCACAAAGGTGGGAGTCCGTCTTAGCTAGTTGTTACCTTAATTTTGACCGAGCAACCTCAGGGGCGATATCTGGGGGGGGATCGTACACTCTCCCACCCTCTCTGACATCATAGAGGGACTTTCTATGGATTTAAAGTGCCCATATCTGGCCTAGACGCGAAAATTTATTAACTAATCGCTTAAAATTGACAATCATGTTAAATTAGTATTAATGTGTCAAGTACGTTAAAATTAAATATTATATATATATATATATATATATATATATATATATATATATATATATATATATATATATATACAGTGCCATAACAAGGCAGGGGCAACAGGGGCACCTGCTCAGGGCCCACTTGGGGGGGGGGCCCAAAATGCTGTATTTGTTTTATTATTTTCCCAAACCTAATTAATTAAGGAGCCCAAATGCAAATTCTTGCCCAGGGCACAAGAATGGCTAGTTACGGTACTGTATGTATGTATGTATGTATGTATGTATGTATGTGTGTGTATATATATGTGTGTGTGTGTTAGTTAAATGTATTAACTACTTAACCTCAGCACAGTGATTATGTTCATAAAAATTGATGGTTGTGCGCAAAATGTAAAGGAAAAACATAAAAATTTAAATATTAAGACATAATCTCTTAACAGTGTCGACATAATCCATAAATGAAGGATTGTTTCTGAAAGTCAATCTTTGCGGTAGACCAAAGGTAAAAACGCAACAAAAATAATCAAGAAACTAAGTGAACCAAAATGAAGCCCACTACGCTATTTAACTTTATTTATTACTGAAGGGTGAAGTCAGAAACTGCTATTCAAAAATTCATCGAGCAGAATTACAGGCGTGAAAGCAAAGATGTTTGGACTAATGGCTGATAAAGATTATCAGCGGATTAAATATACTTGTGAAACAAATTTTTGCGAAAATTAATTAACTTTGAACACTGGTAAAATAATTTATAAGAAAGGAGACATTTTCTTACTGACAGATAAGGTTAAAAATAAAAATATAGTGATAGTTGAATAATTTTAAACAACTGCTAATTACTTTTAAAGTTAAGATATATACTAGTTTAAAATCTATAATCTTAAATAAAAGATGTTAAAAAATACTAATTTAAAAAAAAAGTTTTATAATTATGATATCCTATCCCTAACTATTGCATTAACTATATGATATTTATGCTACTATTACCATTATTGGTAAGCAGTACACATCCGTAAATTTTAAACCATCAAATTTGTAGCTGATGAAGCTTTTAATAAATACTACTTTTCGAAATCACCTCACTTAATGCAATATGCTGAAACCTGTTACATTCGGCGCTGAGTTTATTGACTCATACGAGCTAGTTACTACATTATTTTATTTTATTTTTCTATAACACATGTTTAAATCTTGAAATTGTGCACGCTTGAAGTCTTGAAGTATTTATTATCACAGTTTGGCTAATCACACTCGCACACGAACAGACACACACACACCAATTTTAAATAAGCAGCTGTTAAATACAAATTATATGCGCAATTATGATTAAGTGTATACTTGGTTAGATACCGTTAAATGAAGATACGGTCATAATAAAGCTAGGGAATAAATACTTCAGAGTTTCGCACACTCACCTGCTCACGTATGTGTATATATGACTACAAATTCCTATAAATACTGTTACTTTTCAAACATATTGATTGAAGCGAAAAGTTATAACGAGTAAAGATAGATCTTAAATTTAAAACTTAAACGCAAATTTTTCCCAAATTAGCAATTTTTTTTTGTTTTGTTCACCAACTTTCAATAAATTACTTATTAACCCGAAATTTCCTCCCTAACTCGCTACCGACCACTTCGACTTCGCAATTAGCGAAATTTACTGATACGTATACCCGAGCGACTTTAACTCGGACAAATTGCCCGAAAGCCTCGATCCTCTTAGAAATAATCGGATTTAGCGAATTCCTCCGGAAGCGATTAAACTTAATCAACTAATAAAACTTGGGACGCAGAATGAAAATTCGGAGAAGTCTCGAGTGCTCCGGCTGCGTCTATCCACCTGCGACCGAGGTGACAATCAATTTGGCAGAGTGCTGAAGGAAATTTAATATGCAGATTTATTTAGTAGCAATTTCTTCCGATACTCGTAGGTGTCGGCGATAACAACAGAAAAGAGTAGGCCGAAGGCTCCCGTAAATGGAAGACTTATTCGCGCTTCAAATGCCTCGTTTCTACTTTGTCCGCTCACATAAATGTATTTTTGGATGCGGTCACATCAATGTAAACTCTTGCGGCTTTCTCGCAAATAAGTTGAAGGAAAACATTTTATGCGACAATGTACACTTCGTTCCGGTAATCCAATAAATGCGGAACAAAAACTGAAACTTTATGAAATACACTTCTTGAAATCTTCGGAACATTATCCTGTATATACATTGATGACACATCAGGTATATTTTATGACAAATATTTACGCACTGACATATATCGTTAAAAAATGTTAAATGAAGAAAAAATATTGGAAAATCCACAGCGAAATTGAGAAGCAAGCAGAACATGATAGGGTTTAACAGTACCCGAATAGGTCCAATGACCGATGAGAGTATCCTCTAGTAGTATCAGCAATGCAAATAAGCCAAAAGTTTATTTATATTTAAAGTACTGTTTCTTTATAGTATGATATTTGAGGTAAACAAACAATAGTGCTAAATAAACACACACTCACACATTATATTATATTTTATATATATATATATATATATATATATATATATATATATATATATATATATATATATATATATATATATATATATATATATATATATATATGTGTGTGTGTATATATACACACATATATATATATAATGTAAATATTTTCTAAAAGGACATATTTCATTTAAATACACTTTAAACTAAAGGCATATCAGTGTGTGTATGTATATATATAAATGTGTGTGTGTATGTTTATTTAGCACTATTGTTTGTTTACCATAACTAACACACACACACACACATACATATCTCTCTCTCTCTCTCTACATATTATATATATATATATATATATATATATATATATATATATATATATATCGGTTGGTTATAATTAAACTTCGCCTGTAAACGGCATCCTACAGCGCAAACGGGGGAACTGAATGCAACGAAATTTTGTATATGGGCTACACACGAGATGCTCTCACGGAATTTCGAAAAAAAAAATAGTTCCAAAATGTCCACCAGAGGGCGCCTTTTCGGGAAAAACATGACATTTAACACAATAAACGACCAAAACGGAATACAGAAACAATATTAACATTTATTGACTAATTTCGGATCACCTTGTCATCGAACCACATTAAGTAAAGGTAAGGGAGAAACAAAAAATGCTCAGTTTGCAGAAACAAGAACAGATTAGGACGAAATTGCACAAGAGAAGCAGTTGTTAATCGTGTCGAGGTCGATGTAGGGAAAGGTGCTCAATGTGACCATCGTCAGTCACCTGCAAACATTTGTCATCACAACTGATCAGTTACGATCTGATGTTGAATACACTGTCCATCTGCTTGAATTTTTGCAGGTTACTGACGGTGGTCACATTGAGCACCTTTCCTTACATCGTCCTGGACACGATTAACAACTGCTCCTCTTGTGAAATTTCGTCGTAATCTGTTCTTGTTTCTGCAAACTGAACAGTTTTTGTTTCTCCCTTACCTTTACTTAATGTGGTTCGATGACAAGGTGATCAGAAACTAGTCAAAAAATGTTCAAATTGTTTATGTATTCCGTTTTGGCTGTTTATTTTGTTAAATTTAATGTTTTTTCTCGAAAAGGCGCCCTCTAGTGGACATTCTGGAACTAAATTTTTTTTTCGAAATTCCGTGAGCGCATCTCGTGTATAGCCCATGTACGAAATTTCGTTGCATTCCGTTCACCCGTTTGCGCTGTAGGATGCCGTTTATTGGGGAAGTTTAATTATAACCACCCGGTATATATATATATATATATCCATAGAGAGAAAGTTGTCTAATAAAGAAGAGGGGTCGTTAATTCATGTTATGTTGCCATATCTCTACCCTATACATAAAATGATTAGTTGAAATATGTAGCTTTTTGTGTCACTTTTTTTCTCTGCGTTTCTTTATAACTTTAAATATTCTTGGTAATCTTTTATTTTTTTTTGTATGAACAATAAATGAATAGATAAAAAGGGACACATTATCCGCTCTCGGAGAATAGGCCGACGTCTTCGGCCAGGGGACACCCCCCTAGTAATAAAATATTCTAAATATTATTAAAATATTTTTTAAGTTTCTATTTAACTGAATTGTGTTTTATAAAAATTTATTAGTTTGGTTTGGAGTTCTACGGCGAACTTTTTGCTACATGAATAGAATAATTTATTAATCGGTTGAGTTCTTAAGATGTTTTCTTACACGGGAGATTTATGAAGAAAAAATTGTCCAATTAAAAAAATTACTACCTTTTTGGTAAAGAAATCTTAATTTTTAACTTGGTAAGATGAGGCTCTTAGAGCTTCTGCGGTAAAAAATTAAGCTCTTTGGCAAATATCAAATGAAATATTAATATTCGCTATCACTCGTCTGAAATGAACAACTAAACGGTGATTGAACAAAATATCGCCGAGTAACTAAATTATACTCACTACTGACTGGAAAATCAGATGAACAAATGTAATTTTGTTAACTAAGAATTCTTTACGTCCTTAACGTACTTCTTACTAATAGGTCTTTTTTCATTCGACTGTAAGTTAACTAATCAAAACGAGCTGTTTCTGCTTCACATTCATTGGTCTTGATAATTTTTTTTAAAAAAAGTTCATATATATGTTAAAATGCATTACATTTGCATTATCTTCTTTCTAATAGGATTTAAATGCAAAAAAATTCAAGCATACAATATTGCATGAATTCATATTTTTCATGGAATTTATATTGAATCAGATCTTAGTAAGCATGTTCAGCACTGAATGCAACAAATTTAATACATAATAGAGTCTCTGTTACTTTCCTCTAATTTGCTATTCTGTGAGAAAAATTCTCGATGCAAGAGAAATAGTATAAAAAGCAGATTCTGAAATGCCTTTGCGTAAGGACTACAGATAAGGTTGGAGTTAATTTTACAAAGTGTTGCCAGAGATTGCATATGCAACATTATCTTACACGGGGAATATGATATTCGAATTTAATCTAGCTGAGTAGTATAGGCAAAGATATCTGTCTTGGAAGGTTTTATGATTGGCGTGACCCTAAGGGAGAATTACACAAAACATTTGAATTTCTCTGTTCACGCTTTGAGTCACTTTTGTTCCGTTAAGCTGGTGCAAAGACAGAGAGAATAAAGGATTGTTTACACATCACAAAAAGTATTTAAAGGGACGTTGAAATTTCAATTAAATGAGGATTAATTTTATTTAGAATTTATTTACAAATAACGAAAGCATTAATTATGTAACAATTCGATAATTTTCTTCCTTCAAGTTTTTTGAGGCAAGGAATTCCTAAATTTAAATTTATTTATTTTTTTCCCTTGCATCAATAAAATTTTGAACTCGATTATTTGCAAAAATTCCCAGAATTGAACAATATCGGGCTATCTGTTATTCAAAAATTCATTCAATTATTCAGCAATAAACAAATGGAATGGATTTATCTTTTGTGAATTTACAAATCGGTCTCCTGCACGCTTTGCTCTCGCAACACTAACGTTGCAGAACCACGGCTGAAATGCCTACAAAATCCCTAGAAATATCGATTTCCTTTCTCTGGTTGGTCGCCTACGAATGGAGGAATGAAAACTGCATAAAAAATGCTTAAATAATGGCAATAAATGAGAGTTACCACGCGCTATAGGTTACGAGGGAGAAAAAACAGTAAAACGCCATGAATGTCAGTCAAATCTGTGAACAGTTTTGTCAGTGTCTATCTGAACGCAACAGATGTTTTCGACTTCTCCCATACTTTCCTTTAACCGGTAGAGAACCAGTTCATGCACTAATGGACAGCAGCGGAAGCTTGATTTGTACGTTTGGTTTTGTGTTCTTTCCGAGAGAAGATGATTTATTTTTTTTAGTACTTATTAAACGGTTGAACTGATTCTGGAACGTGTTTCGACTTTGAAATGATTGTTGTCCATTTCTTTCCTCAGTTTCTATCGATGTTGAAAAGGGTCAAGAACCTGTGGAGTTAGAGGTCAAACAGTTGTCCAGTGACGAAATGAACTTGACAGTGTCATTTGCAAATTCTGATTTTATGATAAAATGTTTCTAAAATGAAAATATATTGGTGGACTTGAAAATATATTGGCATTTTGGTGGGCATGTTATTATTCTGTTCAATTTCTTTAATTCTAAATAATTACAAAATCAATTATAAATGCTGATAATTACTAGATAAACTCTGTCTAAGAGTACGTTCTGTAAAGAATATATATATATATATATATATATATATATATTAAATTCAGCATTAAAGCTTCTACACTTTTCCTTAGGTTTATATGCATTAAACCCTGCGACTTATAACGAAAATAAAGGGAAAATTTACAAAAATAAATAAATACATTAAGAAAAATATTTTGTACCGACTCCTCGTAAAAATTCAACAGATTTAGCACCTGTTTTTTAGATTTGCCTTATTAACAAAGTTAGAAAATGCAATGATTACCATTAGAAAATCTTTCAAATGAAGCAAAAAATAGAAATTGAGTAATTAAATAACGTACTGCTAAAAAGAGGCATTTTTCATCTTTCTCATATCAAGGGCATTCAAAAACAAAAACAGAAAGAACGATAGGAACATGACTGCTCAGAATAAGGAAGATCAGTGGCATATGTCAAAAGGATTTAACCCTTAAGTCGTTTCAAAGTAACATAGTAGGAAAATCTAGCGAGAAACATAAATAAATTTATTGAAATTAATTTATCCTTAAATACAGTATCAGTACCATGTTAGTAAAAAGACTGCTAATTTCCTCCAAATCTTTAAAGCAAAGAAAGGAAGCCAAAAAATGATAATTATTGAATGGACATAGCATTTAAATCGGTCCTACAAACTTTACGTTATTTTAAGGGGACTCACTACTCTTAAATCTTTAAAACATTCGATTTTTTGAAAAAATTATATGTTAAAGCCTGATCATTTCTGAACAAAATAAAACAAACTGCATGAAAATATTCCGCTTAGTTCCGGAGATATTGATATTCTAAATATTTAATTACTGATCAAGTGCATGGTAAGAAAAATTTTAAACTCATTGTCCTCAAGATATCAGTTGCGGAATGATGCAAAATTACATCTCAAAAACTATGAAACATAATTCCATGAAATTTTTATCACTGCATAATCATGTTATTTTATTGCGTCTGAACTAGAATTATTGCAATCACTGCATATTTTGTTATGTTTTCAGGGGTAAATTAATGCAAAAATTTAAGAAAATTTTAAGTATATATTGAGCAGTTTTAAAAAAGTTGAAAATTTTTTTTAATGTAGATTGTTTTAGTTCAATTGTATTTTGAATTATTTATTTTAAATATAAAACAGGAATTATACATTTAAGTGTAAAATTAATTTCATAGTTCTGCGCGCAAGCCAGTATACAATAAAAATACTTAAAAAACAAGGTATATCTAAAGCATTTAAAAAAAAAATTATTTAAAATTATTTTGAGAGTTGAAAATCTGTTTATTAAAATAAATATATCAATTTATCATATACATAAAATTTGAAAAATTGGAAGTAAATTGAAATAGTTACAAGGAGTCAAAAAGTATGAAGATATGCCTTATTTCTTCGACTTAAGAGTCGTGAGTCCCTTAAATGCTTATTAAAACACTTATTTTTCCGTTAATATGTTCTATACGAGGAAATAAATATTCAGACACATGTTTATCATTACCATTTTATCAAAATAGTCAAGAATTAGGATATAGGGGATAACTTTATTTTGAGTAAGATTTCACTGAATAACGTACAAGTATTCCGATTTTTTCCCCTTTTACCAAAATAATACTAGTTTTGGGTAGAGTAACTGACTGGGAAGCAACATCCTGCTTATAATTCACATGGCCATCTGCCAAAACTTATAGATTTCTCACAAAACCCTGCCGGTGGCGTGCTGCACCTAATAGCAGCACTAAACTACAATCCACTAAATGTTTACTGAAACTAAAAACTGCATAATAGCATCTATGAATCATTCAGCTAATGTAAATACAGAAAATTGAGAAAATGCATTAAAGATCATTACAGAATTCTGTTTACCTTTTGTTTCAGGGCGACAATTTTTTACGCTCTTAGTCATAACATTCTCTAAACTATGTACATTAGAAAATTTGACTTCAGAAGAGTTTATATAATTTTCCACATTTTTTCTTCAGTCAAGAACATCAATAAAACCCATTCCTATTTATTCACTCCTTCATGGATATTATCTTCATCTATTTAAAAATGCTATTAAAATTCATTAAATATTTTAATATGGCGAGTAATATAGTCCCTTTTTTGAGGAAATCTAGGAGAAATGTGCTTAAACTTGCTGTGTATAAAAAGAGTTATAACCAGAAACATAGCCAGTTTCTTTCTAAGCGAAGATTATCAAAAACTGTACTCTTTTAAAAGCAAGAAAATAAAACTAAAATACTTAAAAACTTTATTTTTTTATCATTTTCAATGAACATCTCCTATTTACCTTTATGTTTAGAATCCAGTGCCTCTAGCAAAATTTGGTTAAATAATTCTTTGTAATAATTACCAGATGTGTTAACTAATATTCCTGTAGAAGGTATTAGTGTTGCTGTTTTAACATAGAATTACGTTCCACCATAACGGTCCTCCGGAATGCAAAATTTCAGATATCCTGCGTCGCGAGTTATAATTTTGGCAGCGCACCAAACCCAGTCTGAATCGCTTGGGAAAGCAGTAAACAGTTAAACAGAAAAGTACCAAAATGCGTCAACATTTTGACATACATATATATCTTCTGTGTCTATATCTATCTATCTATCTATCTATCTATATATATATATATACATATATATATATACATATATATATACATACATATATATACATACATACATATATATATATATATATATATATATATATATATATATATATATATATATATATATGTATGTATGTATATATATGTATGTATATATATATGTATATATATATATATGTATATATATATATATATATATATAGATACATATATTCATAACACATTCATTTCATAACATAATACATTCATAACTCATATATTCATAACACAAAAAGAGAAAAAAAGAGGTGAGCAACGATACGTAATACTACGTTAATAACTCTCAGTAGTTTCATCAGAAGAGACTACCTGAAATTTTTTTGCATTTAACGTCACTGATGGACTTCTAAAATTGCCGACATACTATGCATATCAGTGGCTGCAAATTATAAATTTATATGCTTATACTTTACTTACACTTTAGACGCTCTGCCCTCTCGATTTCCTCACTTACAGGGAGAAGACAAAAAACTTTCATCTGACGAAGACATACTGTGAAAGTAATTGAGATTACCAAAATATGGCATATCCTATTGCAAAAAATTCTGAAGAACCTTTATCAACAAAGTTACCAGCATTTTAAGGATTCAGTGCATCTCAGGAAGACTTTATTAGTATATTTTTCCTGAAAGAGGCAATTTTTCTTGTCAGAATGCAAAAAGGTCAGTCTTATTGAAGTTTTGTTCCTAATAATTATTACATTTTGATTCAACATATAATACTCTCCTATATAAATGTGAGTCTAAACGATGTACATTGCTGAAGTTACGTAAAATCACTACCATCTGTAAATACCGACCAATGTTAGTATAATTATATTAAACCATAACTACTGAAAGATAAATGTTATGGTTTCAGACTAGAGAGAAAGCTATATTTTTTATCTAGCAAGAAAACTAGAGAAAAAAAATCTCGGGAAATAGTTTTAAATAATTGCCAACATTATAATCATGTATAGAAGTACAACAGAAAAAATATCCTTAAAATTCACATAAGACAATTTTCGTCATGGACTATTGTATTAAATGTCCAGATTAGGTCATCTTAAAATATGCTCTCAAGCAATATTGAAAAATTAAAAAAAAATTCGTTTGATCCTTAAACATTAAATATGCATCGTATAAAGGTAATCGATCGGAACGATCTTAAGTAGATAGACAGATGCTAACTACATAAAAACAGCATTTAACACCTATAGAACACCGTAGAAGAGAAGTGGCAATGACCCATCCAGACAGCTGTTGATGAGCACCTGAATCTGAACAATTCTCACCAAATCCCCGATGACCCTTGCGTGCAGTACGAGATAACCATATTTACTGTGCATTCCTCTAAATGTGTCTGAAAACACAAGCCGCCAGCAGCAGAACCTATGAATCACTGTACTACCTCATTAAAGGGCAAGTACAAAACAGATAGATAGCCGCTGCGGTTCTTTTGGCTGGTTCTACTACCAGCTGTTATTTTGTATCTTTCCGTGAGTCACTCATTTGCTTGTGCGTCATGTACTGGTGATAGCAAAAGAAACTATTGTTCGTCACATTAGTGAGCCATGGAGATGGGGAGATATCAGAGGGCTTCGGCATGGATTAAATGTCCTGAATGATGTGAGAGATACGGCTTATCAACTGGTCATCTGAGGCACAGTGAGTGTCCCGGTTCGAAGGAACATGCAATCTGTAATCGTAAAGTTATTCACAAAACATGCGTGATGTTTCGTTATAAAAAAAACTATGAAATTTATGAAATGCCATAGTAACACACGCCCACTAATATAAATTCTTTGAAATTATACCGATTTAAATAAGTTCATATATATACACGGGATCTATATAAAAGATTTTACAAATCCAAACCCTACTTTATCTTGTATTTTATGATGCTACAAATTATTTTTACTATTTTATAGCTTTCTAATTCAGAAATGAAGTGCATCAACTGATGACTTTGTAAAGCGTTTTACTGAACTTTATTTCAGGTGTTCCACCTTTTGTTTCTCAGTATAACAGCAAAAACGAAGAAAAGAGTGAGATATTTTATGTCTAGATAGTTTTGCTGATCCCTTTTTTGCATTCTTATTTTCATTAAGTTTAGATTCTCTTAAATCTTACAGTGATCTTAAATCGTAGTGACGATTAGCTCAGTAACCATTATTGTTTTTGAATTGAACATAACTGTTCACTGAGGATAAACTGAGCGGTGATGGGCGGGGTAGCCCAGTTGGCGAGAGCAGCGGGCCAGTGATCTGAACGTCCATGGTACGTTGCTCGTCACTGTAAATCTACCGCCGTGTTCACTAATGGTGGCCGGGGCACGTAAAATAGGGCGTGGCTACAATGTCCTCCATGTTCTCAAATTTACCTCTGGAGGTGCGGAGTGAAGTGTTCCGGTCTCATCACTTGACTCGGTTCAAAATTACGGGACCGGTCATTTAACCAAGTTGGACTCCGACCCTTGTGGTGCTAATTCAAAACAGGAGCCGCACCTTCATCGCCCATAGCCTTCGGGACTTGATCTGATGTCACTGTCGGTCAAGAGGCATAAGAAACAACAACAACAGCTGAGCGGTAAAAAAAGACATTCCACAGTGTACCCATAGATCGAGGTTTCATCCTCATTATGGGTCCTCAATATAGTATAACCAACAAGCACTCTGTAAACACTATAGAAAAATTGCCCAAGCAACCGAAATAAATAAATATTTGTAAACATTTACAGGAATTTGTAACAATCCTTAACAATTTATACTGCTTATATTTTACTGCATTTAATGGCTTTTAAAATGTCGCTTTCATTTTAGGATACGTTTTTATATTCAATCTGTAATTCAGAGTTACATATGATTTAAACGCTGTGAAAGAAAAAATGTAATTTGATCGAAATTACTTCATTTTCGTATAGATAAGGGTAAAATGCCTACATTCACTGATGGATACTGCAAGTTATACACAGTTTAATCCTTTGTTACATAATGAAAGTTGTTAAAGTGACTATTTTCTCACAGTTCCACATGATAAAAATGTGTTTAATGGTTTATTCGTTTTAAAATACTCTTGCTTATTAGAAACAGAATCAAATCCAGAGTTTGAAAATTCGTGTTAAAAATATGAACCCCAAAAAGACAAATCTATTGAACCCACCTTATAGTAGACTTCTTATTCCAGCTAAACAGATGCTTACACATACGTTCTGTAAATTCACAAGCAGGATGCATATACATATCAATTAAAAGCTATCTTAACTAGGACATCACTCATTTTGGTTAATTACACGATCGCAGTTATCTGACCCACCAAATTAATCTCCCCGAGCAGATTGATTTATTACTATAGAGGCTTGTGACATAAACGCTCATGATACAAGATTAATTTTATCTCTAATAACAAAATATACGAAATTATTCGATTTATTACACGTTCGGTCTCGGAAATTGTGAACTAACCATTCGAAAATCGAGCACGGCATCACAAATCCTATTGTAAATACGCATTTAAGCAGAGATTGATTGAGCCTGAAATGATACGGACCTTGGAGTAGTAGGGTCTTCTGACCACAAGCACATTTTGGCATGTGTCCACGTTAAAATAAGTCGCAATACAGGCAATATGCACCGATGTTTGCGATCGGTATTGACACAAAGACAAATTTCGAAGGATTACGAACCTAGGACATATGTCTGCGGGTGGATCGAAACCTTCCCTATGATATCAAAATGAGTCACTGATTTGTTTGTTCTACGTCATGGAGGCCCGGTGGCAATGGAATCAGTTGGGAACAATCGTGAGTTCTATTAATGTGATTCTCGTTAGGACAGGGAGGGGGTGTTGATATTGGTTTCAATTCAGTTGTTTCGCGTGCTCCACGGTAGCTTGCGCGAGCTGTCATTAAGAATTACCTGCATGATGGATGTAAGTTTCTCGTTCGATAAAATTCGATTAATAAGATGTACGTTACACCATAAATAAATAAACAAAAAACGAAAAAGTATGTGCGTGTGTGGCGGGGTTGAAGTAGGAAGTTGAGTTTACCACGATACAACTTTCAACAAACAGTACTTAAAAAACCGAACTTTTCAGAAAATATGGGGTAAACTCAATTTTTAATATAGGGATGTATTATAACCAACTCCCAATTCTATGTTTAATATTAAAATTTTTATTAATGAAGAAAAGTCTAGAAACGAGGAGTGAGAATCTATCAAAACAGATGCATTTATGCAACAGATATCACAGAAATATTCATATAACCCCGTGGAACCCCGTTATAACGAATTTCAAGGGACCAAAGGTTTTGTTCGCTTTATCCGGTGGTGCGCTATATCCGAACCGTTAAGAAAAATGCTAGAGTTCGCAAAATGTATAACTTATTAGTTGCAATGTGTATTAAATAATGATGTATTAAAAAATAATAAAATCTATTAAAAATGATCATTAATGAATTAAATCGACTAAAATCGATTACATTAAACTGACACAATGCTAATTAAATTACGTACAATAGGAAAAAGTTGGGCCCAAAATTTTCATTCGTTATATCCGAGAGTTCGTTATATACAGGTTCGCTGTAACGGGGTTCGACTGTATAGCGATTTGGAAAAGTGCATTTTCCAGAATACAACTTGCTGAAAAACCTAATGAGGCGACGAGGAATTATTTCAAGTCATAACAAGTATTTTACTAAATGTACTTTCTGTATATAGAGCATGCAAGAGTGTATTCATTATAGGAAGCTGAATAAGGACAATTTACTGATTGAAAAGATCTTGTAAAGCTTTGTTAAATATGAAACAATATATCCTCTCCAAGAAGGAAAGAGTTATTTCTATGGAAAAGGGCTCAGCTTCTCCAATATTAAAAGTTAAAAAGGCCAACCCGATTCCTCACTAAGCTCTTTGATCATACTAATGAAGGAATTTGAACAACTGGCCATCAAAATATGGACACAATCTTTTCATTTAGTATGCCTTCCACCACATTAAAGTAACTTTAATTCTTTCATAAAACATATCGGAACAAAAGATTCCATTTTTTAAGTAACTTAAAAGATGTATCAAGAGGTCTAGCTGTGAGGACATATTTGACAATCTAATTCAAAATCTAAAGAGAAATGTCCTCCAGATATTCAGAGATCTGATTCAGATCTGGAACTAATTGCATCAGAAAACCTGGAGTTCATATACCCCCACTTTTTTTCCCCAGTCATCATACTCTCGAAAACTCTCCTATATTCTCTTAAATATATTCAATGATTAAAAAAGTAATAACCATTGTGACGAAATATAAATTTTACATCTTAAAGGAGAAGACAAATATATGAGATGGTAGACTTGCATGTTTGCGTGGTAAGCATCTCTAGTAATAAAAATATTTTTGTTGAATCCCGTTTCGATAAATTAGGAAAAGTATATAAGCGAAACTTTCCAGCGTACTGTGAACACAGGCTATTTCATTTGCCCCCTGAAATGAAGTAGTTAAAGTCAAGGGAACTTGATAACAGTCCAATACTGAGCTATCCGCTCCGAGTAATAGAGAAACTTTATCTGATTTTTCCATGTGCGTGGAATGATGAGTTTCAAGTAGAATTTCCAAATAAACCTGTCCAGCCATAACTGATGATTTTAAATTTAATTTTAACGAATACATAACATTTTAATTTCAATGAATTCGTAATTTCGGGTTCTCTCATACAGTCTTCCAAATCAGTTATAAATTAATCATTCATAATGAGAAAGTCTTGCGTCAATTAATCAAGCGGAACGCGGAGTTGACACGTAAACGAGATTTTAAATTGTCTCGCAGGGCCCGAAGCGTTCAATTAAGTTGAGTTTAGTTGCACCGGGGCGAATATTTATGCAGCGGCATGATTTGCGAGAATAACAGGAGGAATGAAATATTAGAAATGTTCGCAGGATTAACGGGGATACTAGAGTCAAGTGGCGACAGTGTTTAATTAGATTTAGAAATGATTTTAACAGGATGTTTTTTTTATTAAAGTCATTAGTTCACGTTAAAATATCTTGTTAATAATTGAAAAACATGTATTTGCAATTGTTTCTTTAAATTCAAATATATACTAACACTAAGATATTGATTTATTGGAGACTCTTTAGTTAAGGGATAAAAAAATTATAACAATAAAAATGTTTTGCTTCAGATTAATTTGCAATATTTCTCCCAGCTAGGGGAGATAAGAAACAACTATTAGAACAACAATTTACAATATTTACTCACACAGATGACATATCGAGATTTTAAGATGTTTCACTTAATGAATGATTCATTTACAACATTGACATGTCAGAAGAAGAGTTATTTTTTGTGCGATTACTAATTTTTTTTTTATCATTACAGTCATCAACTATAAGAGATTAGTAGATAGTAGCTGAATTTATTGGAGATTGTAGCTCAATTTATTTTTTCAAATAGTGAATTTGATTTCCTCAACTACAGAAAAGTATGTGTACAATGATTTTTCATCAGTGGCACACTCAGGGGGTGAGCCAAATAGAAATTGCATTATAAATATTTTTATCCGTTCAACTTGGCCCCCTCCAAGATTAAATCCTGGGAACGCTACTGATTTTCATAATATTCCAAACGTTTACATAAATACGCTACACTTCTGCTTCGAGAGACTAAGGGCCTATTCACATAGAATCTGTCAGCGTTAAAGATACCGTTGGCGCTGATTGGTTAAATGGGTCAATGATTAGTATGTGATTGGTTAAAAATTTTTACGCTGACGGATTCTATGTGAACAGGCCCTTACACGGAAGGAACTTACTATGCTAGACACATAGCTCAAATTTATACCATCTGTCACAAGAAAAGGCTGTGATTTAATAGATATAACTCCAAGATGCGTCAACATTCACTACATGTCAGGAAATACATATTTACCCCGTTTTTATTAACTCACTTTCTTGTTTGTGTGTTTGTCCAGTACAAATCTCGCAATCGATTTTTAACTAACTTCCCGACTAGCAAGACATTTGAAACTTTTAGAATAGCTCAGAACACGATGACAATGCATTCGTTTAATACTTTTAGCGATCTTTAAGCAGTATTGAATTCATTTTCAGTTTATTTTGGTTTTGTATGGAAAGTTAGTTCGGAAAAAATCCGCAAGATGGCGCTTCTATCAAATTCAATGCTTGCACTTTTGCGTAACGGCGTTTGACGATTTTGGAAACAGAACACATGTGAATTTTGTATTACGCATTTGATCATTTTCTTTCAAGTTGATGGGATAATTCATAAAAAAATTGTTTTTAAAGTATTTATTAATGCATAGAATTGACAAGTTTATATGATTCAACAGAAAATTTAAAAACATGGTATATAAAAAGTTCTTTTTACCCTGTAATTATTATTCATTACTGTCATAGCAGCAACATTATTTTACACAGTATTATGAATACAATTCGAAGCTTTCTCGCTCATGACGTCAGTTTTCTCCGAGATAAAGATGAATAAAAAACAAAGTGTTGAATAAAAGGGTGGAAATTTTATATTAATAAGAACTTTTACGTGGTAATTAGTGAACTTTATAATGAGGAATCCATGCTGTTGTCTGACTGAGCTCGCAAGTCTAAGGTTATGATGCCAATAAATGAAAAATCGTCACAACAACTCCGAGTTCTATAACCGGCGCTTTCCGTAGGCCTACCCAGCGACATAGGAAACAGCATCGAAACGCTGGCGTTAAGTGGATAACGAGCTGTTTCAAATGGGAGACATCCGTCATAAGCTGGAAATGTGTGGGCTCGAGACGCCTTTTTTTTTTCCTTCATGGCATCGCCAAAAAGGAGGCTGAGTGTTATTGTTAGTTGCTCGTCTTAGGAAAAAGACGTTGCAGTGAAAACTAAGCTGAAATTCGGGGATGATGAATGTGTATCCAGCGGAGTGGTTCAGAAGTGATTGCGGAGAGCAATTATTTAAGAAGAACCAGCTCTTTAACGCGATTAAATTGTGAGGAGAAGAAAAAAAAATTAATGCCCTGAGACACATGCCTGTCGTTTCTTAAACGCTTTTTTTTTTTAATAACCAGAGTCTTTTAAAACTCCGGGAATTTACGTCATGGTTATGCATTCTGGCGGCCTTCATTTGAGATATGACAACATTTTTGGTGTTTTTAAAAGGTGTCGTAGAGGCGGTGGTTCGAAATTTTATTTTTGGACGGGTTGCAAATAATTTTCAAAAAGTTAAAGTCATGATGAAGAAGTCGAGTTAAATTGTTTTAATTTTTGAGCGGAGTAGTTTAAAGTAAAAGGCTATTGTTGTTCAGAAAGTTAAAATGTTTTCAGACTTTTTAATGGGAGTGGTATTCAAAGTTTTCTTTGTTAAACTTACTGACTGGGCTTTATTAAAGACAAAATCCCGATACCACAAATTTCAAACAATTTTAGAAGATGGTTTTGTTTAAAAACTTTTTAAACTATAGAAAATAAAAATTTTCCTTATCACAAAATGTGAGAAACTCTTCATGATTGAAAAAAGCGAATCGTGATTTCTGCTGCAAATAATTAGATCTCAAAGCGTTGTAGCTTTTAAACTCTGCTACTTATTATTTAGTGTGGTTGATTGGTTGAGAACGATATGAACATCTCTCTCCACCGGAGGGCTATTTAAACCCAGATCCACATTTTATAGCCTATTCCCAAAGACTATAGACATCCGTACCAACAACGGCACACGTGAACTTTATGCTAGCTTAAATGATTTCCTACTTCATTAAAACTGACAGCTTGAGTTCATTTTTTATTAAAACTGTATGTTTAGTTCTATATTACTGTAGCATAAAAGTAAGTGCACATATCATTGATTAGAGATCAACATTTCAATAGATGAAACGTTTAAAATATCCCCTATCCCAGTATATAATGAACAGATTTTCTTATATAACATCTCCCAGAGAAATATTACAGCTCAACAACTTTTGAATCCAGTTTTAATTTTAAATAGTGTCCTCAAAGTAAAAATCCTTTATTTCAAAAGGAAAAAATTACATTACCTGGAAATGAGAAATGTTAAATAAGAGTTTTATAAAAATGTTTTTAAACCAGTGTAGAGTTATCTCCATTCAATTATATTAACGCTAAAATTTCAATTAATAAATTTTTTAACTGATCAAAGAGCTCTTAAACTTTAATCTCTAGGCAATTATTTGAAAAAAAAATTGCATGTACTTATAACTGAAAAATTAGCAATGAATAGCATTAGACTTTTGAAAGTAGTGATTTCATTTTTAGTAATAGCAATTTTAATATCATTACAACAGAAAAGTTAAAATTTGACATTTGAGATTACATTTTGAAAAACTCACTTTATCTTGTAAACAACTGATATAAAAAGTTTGATACCATTCGATAAAAAGCACTTTAGTTTCTATATGACGATGCTTCTTATTACATGTGTAACCTAAAGTTTGTTCATTTTTATTTATTTTCATCGCAACATATTTAAAAATGCATTTCAACAGTATTATCATACTAGACTTTTGAGTTTAAAACTTCAGTTATTTAATAATATGCGATCGAGAAAAGAAAAAACGCACAAGGATTCTGCAGACATGCTTAATTTTTATGCCTTGCAACTTTTAACAGTAAACTATAAATTTCTGAATATTTAAAAAAGTGCCCCCTAATAATTGTTTCTAAACACGCTAAAATTTTCATGAGTTTAAAAGCTTTTAAGTGGTTTTAAAAGTTTGAAACACTTTTACCTCCAAGAATAAACGAACTAGGAACTTTTTGAATACAACGTCCTTTAATATATTGAAAGGGAATTAAGATGGTTAAAAATTAGTACTCACGATAATAAAACAAAACGAGCATAGCTGTAGTTGAACTTTACATACCTGAAAGAAAAAAAAATGCATTGTTTATAAAATGAAACATAAAATAAAGATCACATGTCATTAGTACATAAAGACATTTTCGCTACACCTTTCATGAATGAAGTTAATCCAATTGTGTTTAAATGTTTTGCGATTGTTAAATATTATTTGTTTGGATTTTAACATTCTTTGCATCTCATTAATGTTTGTTGTTATCTTAAAATGTTTAATGTAGTTATTCTTAACATTATAACTACTCACTATTAACAATACACCTATTTCTTCCATCTCAAGCACATTATCAAGCAACTTCCGCTAAAGGATCAACGAACAAACATTTTGTTACAATAAGTTCTGAAGCAAAGCTACAACTAAAAGCCTTTATTTATGATGATCTGTGTTTGTCTTTGAACAGAAGAGGTTTTTTTTAATTATGTTACAATTAGGAATACGTAAATTTCGAATAAAAATATCGAAATTTAGCAACAAAAAAATACAATACAAAAATTTTGCATTTATTCGCAAAAAATATAAATTCAAAAATTTCACGTTTATTAAAAAAAATTCCACTTTTACTTACTTTGATAGTAAGCATAAAAATTCTTAGTTAAAAGCTAACATTGTAGTAGTCTCCTCATTATGTTACTTAAATATTTGCCTTCTGTCATTAATTACTACGTTGTACATATTAAAATATCTCAGCATCTAATCTGTTAATGGGACTATAGAAGCTTTGTATAGCTGCCATTGAAAAGTTAAGGTAGCAGCATTTCGTTGCAATTGAAATCCATATAACATCAATAGGAGTCTCTTGGCTGACTACTGTGTACTAAGTAGCTGAAATACCCTTTGGCGCTCAAGAGACGTTCTTAAATCTAATAAATTGTTCCACAAAACTTGATGGTTGATTTTTACAGTTAGATTTTTAGGTTCTGCTTCGGTACAAATAAACTATCCGAATGAAATTCGGAGCAAATCCAAGGGAGAGTGAGATTTCCGAGTTATAGACTTCGGATGGTCTTAGTTAAGCAATTATGTTAATAAATTATTACTTAATTTCACACAAAAAGCCGTTTATCACGAGTTTTCGCCGAAAAGTAGTAAAGAAATAATTTTCGCATTTATTTGCTTATATCGGCAAACTTCGCATTTATTCGCATCTATTTCGTAAATACGAAAACTACATATCCCTAATTATAAGTTCTGAAGCAAAGCTAGAACAAAAATCCTTTATTTATGATGATCTGTGTTTGTCTTTGAACAAAAGATGTTTTTATTTATGTTATAATGTATAGCTAAAATGTTATTTAATTTAAAAGATTTTTACCAGAAAAGAAAACATACTTTACTCTAATATTGGTTCAAGAACATTTATGATTAACTGAACCCTTCGCTGCACTGAAAAATGCCTCAAATAAACAAAATTAACATTTATACCATTATTTCCTGCATAACAAACTATAGAGTTCTGGCGTAGTGGCAAAACGCGTCAAGATGCCACACCACAGGTCCAGGGTTCGACCCTGCTACTGGGCAAGGTTTACTCGGTCTTTCATCCCTTGAGTGGGTCGATAAAATGAGGACCAAGCATGCTTGGGAACAACCTGACAGAGGCATATGCTGTATGGAACCCCAAACCCACGGTCAAGTAAGCGGAGATGGGCACCGCCGGCCTTGGTCCACAGCGGACTGTTGCGCCATGGGTTTAGTTGAGCTTTAAAATTTAGAGTTCAAAGGAGGTAAATCAGGTTTCAAGAACCAAAATGTGCTGTTAGAGGTCTAAAATATTTTTAAAAGTATCTCGCTTAACATTAATACCGTATATTAACCTTTTCCGTAGTTGTTGGATAGCAAGTATCCCAAGAAATCGGGCCCATTAATGAATATTATATATTGTAGCGAACTGAGGTTCGTAGTGTCAACCAGAAGATGATTTAAACACACCAGGTATACATCACTCATTACATAAACAAAACAAATGCAATTTATTAATCAAATTGATGATGATGAGATATGTACACTGCACAGATGTAAGATGAACTTCGTAACATAAGTGATCACACTCGATTTAATCGGCGTGGGGGCGGAGTAAGAACACAGAAGTCCGCTAGGCTAGCAGAACTGGCTCTGCTTCAATGATGAAGAAACGGCACTTCTCCTGACGGGAAAGGGCTCCCCAATAATATCAACGGCGGTGACCACTGCACGCACCCGGTAGCGATGAAATTATTAAATTAAGGAGAAAGGACTCCTCACTGGAAAATAAGGTAGCAAAGGCTCCTTCCACGAAGACTGGTCTCCGACAAAATTAGTGGAGTATGTTTACTCCTGCAGGAACTAGATCGTCGCTGCAAAACAGTCACAAGGGACGCTGAACCGATAAGGGCGGCAAACCCGGCTGCTCTTAGAACTGGATCCGCTACGTGTCAGGAACTAAAAAGACGCAAGCCTCGACTGAGGGGTCCATTCTCTTTTTATAGAAGACTTCCACCGGATATTGCATCACTCTCCAGAAAGTCGAACGATCTAGAACAAGTGAGCAACGGAAATGGGTTTCCTGGGGCGATAATGAAATATTTTCCCCGGGTCTAAAGCGGCCGCCTTTTTAGTTTGTCCTCCAAGCCACTTCAAAGAGTCTCAAAAGGGCCGCTTCGGTAAAATGCGAAAGGCACGAGTCCTTTTGTTTAGGCACGCGACGCCTCCAGGATGCTGCTTAACAATTGATAGTTCATGAATGAAAGCACCTGGGGGGTCTCCTGTCATTTATAATAAATACCAGCGGCGTCACCCGGTGGCGATGACTAAATCAAGAAAAATGACCACGTCCCCTGAGGTCCTGTGGAACAAGTCTATCGGATGAACAAAAGGAAAATTGCTGTCAGCATATTGCCACCCAAGCCGTCGGAAATCTTTTGAAGTGTCTCAGGCCGAGATAGAAGAATTTCTTTTGTTAACGGAGAGGTTGAAATGCAATACTCTACATAACCCCCCTGCCGTTAAAGTTTTCAATGTGGTTGCATATTGAAAACCAACGTTTCGTGTGGGTGGTTCCCAATTCTGCTATCTAATGTACCAGTTCCAACAGTTTTTTTTTTCTACTACACAAAAAAAAAATACACAATTCTAACAAGTACGTACACATGCACTAACTGGATTACTAAATACAAACACAAATAAATTCATGGTACTAACAATTAATTCTCTAGGTTACTACATTTACAAATCTAGGTAATTCACGGACGTTTAAGGAATGTATCTGCTTAAAGCGTCAGCGTTTGTATTCTGTCTTCCCGGCTTGTGTTCTACCCGAAAACAAAATTGCTGCAACATAAGTTGCCACCGAAAAAGACGGCCATTTGAACTGGCATTCTTCTTGAGCCATACCAATGGGTTATGGTCGGTCACGATTTTGAATTCGCTTCCGTCCAGATAGTAGTGAAGTTTTTTTAACGCGAATATGATCGCCAAGCACTCTTTCTCTGTGGTGCTGTATTTCCTTTCGGGCTCAGAGAACTTCCTACTCAGGTACAGGATAGGATGTTCCTTATCACCTATTTGTTGGGCCAACACTACCCCGGCTCCCAGATCGGATGCGTCCGTTTGGACAATAAATGGAACAGTAAAATCAGGAGCTCGTAGCACAGGTGTTTTTATAAGAGCGTCTTTCAAAGTGGTGAACGCTGCCTCGCAAGCTTCGTCCCACACAACCGCCGCGCGTTTCTCCCGTCCTTTTAACGCATCGGTTAAGGGGGCCGCTATCATAGAATAATTTGGAATATAGTGCGCGTAATACCCAGTGAGACCCAGAAATGCCCGAATACTCGTCTTTGTCTCTGGCCGGGGAAATTCCCTAATGCATTTTACCTTTAATTCGGCGGGATTTCGATAACCTCCGCCGACCATGTGCCCCAAGTATTTTACATGGTTTTGGGCGAACCGACATTTCGATGATTTGATTGTGAGCTGCGCTTGCGCTACACGACTTAACACGATATCTAAATGCTTCAGATGCTCGTCCCAGGTCTTAGAAAATATCGCGATGTCGTCGATATATGGAACGGCATACTCCTCACACCCATTTAGGACGTCAGCCATGAGCTTACTGAAAAAGAAAGGTGCGTTTTTAAGCCCGAAAGGCATCCGCAAAGGCCTGAATGTCCCGAATGAGGTGACAAAAGCCGCAATGCGTTGGGCCCTTTCTGTCAAGGGGATTTGCCAATACCCCTTTGCAAGATCGAGTATTGTTATGAAATCAGATCCTGCAACCTGCTCAACCCTTTCCTCTATGTTGGGGAGGGGGTAATATTCGGTGCGAATTATTTCGTTCAACCTACGATAATCAATACAGGGTCTCGGCTCACGACCATCGGTTTCTACCAAAATGATAGGCGAGGTATAATCAGACTCACCTACTTGTATCACTCCTAATTTTAACATTTTGTCAATCTCCAACTTCAAGATTTCGTTCTGTCGGTGTGACGTTTTGTATGGTCTAGACCTAACGACCTTATCCGAGATCAGCTCTATGTCATGCGTAACTTTCTCGGTTTTTCCTGGGTTATTAGAAAAAATATTTGCATGGCTACACAATAATTTCTTTAATTCCCTTTTTTGAGTGAGATTTAAACGAGCGTCAAGTTCGCTCTCGCGCACAATCTCCTCGTAATCGAAATCGGTAGCACCGGTTTCAAAAACGTGGATTGCGAAATCATCCTCAGTACCAATTTCGACTTTACCTTCATAAACCCAATTTATAGTTTCGGGACGCCTGATATAGGGCTTCAGCATATTAATATGGTAAATGCTGGATTTCTGTCTAGGCCCGGGAGTTTGCACTCGATAATTCGTCTCAGATATGCGAGCTTCAATTTTCCCTGGGTCTATCCACTTCGGCGCCGGTTTGCTAGTCCGAGATAAAGAGAAAATCAGAACTAAATCTCCAACCTCGAAATCCCTTTTAACTGCGCTCTTATCATACGCTTCCTTACGCTTAGATTGTTCTTCACCCATTTTCTGAGCAGCTAACTCTCGCTCTCTTTTTAATCTATTCACTAGGGTAAGGACGTGCTCTGTCACGGGTCTCTCTTCCTCACAACCTCCCATCCAACCTTCGTACAATAAAACTTCGGGTGTTCGTAGGTTTTTTCCATACAACAGTTTCTCCCTGAATACCTGTGGGACAACTAAAGGACTTCGTGTATCCCCAAAGTGATCCCTCTGTTGTTTACACAATAACCCGTTTATCACTACATAACCCTTCTCGCCGGTTTGACTTGGACTTTCGACTTTTTTTAACAATGCGGCCAATTCTACACATTCCCGCTGTGCGTCTGCGAATTTCTCTGGGGAAACATTTAATAGACTCAACGCTGGGTCTTCGCGGTCGAGGGGGGGTAAAACTAACAATTTCGCCTGTTCCTCCCTTTCCAGTTGTGTCAAAACGATTGACTCCCCATCTGAGGGACTATTGTCCGAACGCTCTCGAAGAGAATCGTTTGACTGAAGTGTCTGTGTACAGCTCTCTTGACATTTGGAACGCGAGCGCGTTATTGCATTGATTTGCATGCTCTTAGAGTTTTGTTGACCCTGTCTTAGAAGAGCTGCCGTTTGATTTCCCAGTATGTATCTTTGTTGATTTGACCTGTCGCTAATGACACAGGCCTTTGTTGTTATATTTCCATACTGGGAGTTCAGAATTACGCGCGCTAGGGGCACGTTAATGGCACGAGTGTCTAACGGCTGAGTGAGCCAGACTGTTTCGCCGAGGTAGTCGTCGGGCGAAATAAATCTTTTACAAACCAGATCAATCGTACTACCCGTATCTCTAAGTATCTCACATACCTGGCCGTTCACAGTCCCTATACTCACATATGGTTTTAAGGGATCTGTGATTTCCAAATCGGCACCTATGGAGTTAACCTCTTCTTTTTTTGTTAATAACGGACACTGGGGCCTAACATGCCCGACCTCGTGGCAAAAATAGCACTTAATGTCTGTCACACGCCTTTTGTCGAACTCTTTATGGTTCCATTCTTTACGGCGGTTTTCCTTTGGGCGAGGGGAGCTCACCTTATCTAAATTTCGTTCGGGTTCGTGTTGTTCGGGGGGTTTTTCAACTTTCTCTCCCGTTTTTACAGCCCCAAACATTTTACGTTGGTCGGGCGCGCGTCCCTCGAATTTCTTCGGCTGGTTGGGGGGCTTACCTGTTTTTCTGATAAGCTCAAACTGATCCGCGTCTTTGACCAAGGTTTCAGGGGACGTGTAATTCTCCCAATCCCTTATATTTTGCTCCCGGATTTCACTTCCCATTTTCCGTTTTAATTGGTCGACCAGAAAGAGATCTTTTAACGACTCAAAAGTTGTAACACCGAGACCCTCTAACCAACCTTCGAAATACGTCTTTATTTCGAAAAGATAATCTTTCCATAGGGTTCCTGGCTTACGCTGGTGTCTAACAAACTTCTGACGAAAAGCTTCAGGACTGAGCCTGAATCGCTCGAGAAGCACGCTCTTAACATGGGAATATTTTTGTGTGTCCTCGACTTTTTCCCGTAACACAATGGCCGCTACTGATAATGGTAACAGGCTAATTAAACTGCCTGACCATTCAGCTTCCGGTATTTTTAAATGCTGTGCCTGCCGTTCAAAAAGGCAAAGGTACAGGCTTATATCAGTTTCTTCCGGGTCGAATTTTTGCATTATGTGCCTTAATGAGTGTCCCGCAGGTCTCGGAGGACTAACAGACGGGCTTTCTTGGGGGGCTTCCCTACTCAGTCTTAATTTGGCTAGCTCAAACTCTCGCTCTTGTTGAGCTAACCTATCCTCCCGTTCTTGTTGAGCTAATTCATCTTCCCGTTTTTGCCGGGCTAACCGTTCTTCCCGCTCTCGTTGCTCGTTTTCTATACGGGTCTCCATAATTTCAGCTAACAACCCTTCAGCCAATTTTACATTGTAATCTGCTGAACTTTCAATTTTTTTGATTATCTCAAGCTTCAGCATTCCCAAATCTACCTCACATCTCATTTCTATAGCGAGGTTAACTAAGTCCTCTTTCTTTGCACGAACAAGAGAACCCATGTTTGACAGAATACAAAGCTATTACAATACTACACAGAATAATACACACTATTATAAACCCTGAGGTAGTAATTACTTTAAAACCTGAACACAAAATGCAACTACACAACACAATCAATTAACGTACACATACAATGCATTAACAAATATGAACTAAATTACTTTTAACATTCCGCTTGCGATGTTACTATTTTAAGGTTCATAAAAGATAAATCACTTTGCTTTTAACATATCACAACAATACACAATGCAAAATAGTTAAACACAATGTAGTTACACTATTTCTTTTTGAGCACAGTTACATTCCTTAATTTCTGAGAACTAATTTAACACACTACTATTTCAATAACAATTCTACTTTACACAATAACACTAGTTCTTATTTTACCTCAAATTAAAAAAAAATTTTAACACCTTTTAAGTTCAGATCAAGCTATTAATTACGGTTATTAAATTCAACAATTTAATTCTCCTACTTCTGAGAAAACAACCAAAATATTAATTACTAAACTACTGTTGGATACCAGCACAAAAGAGAAACAGAATGGTACTCACAATTTGATGTGAAGACTGGCATCTAGTTGGCACTGCAGCAAGTTTATCAGATGGCACAAGAACGTCAAACGTCCTACTCTAATTCACAGGATACACACACCCGCGATAGCACTTTCACACAGTCTCAGTTCTGAAACACGCGTGAATGTCACTAAGGAAAATAACACTGCAGCAGTTTAGCAGATTTCACAAGAACGTCAGCCGCTCTACACTACTTCACAGGATACACACCAGCAATAGCACTTTCGCACAGTCACAGTTCTGAACACACGCGACTGTCACTATAAAAAACAAAATGTTCTTACTGTCGCTTTTTTTTCGTCGAAACGCTGCCACCAAAATTATGAATGAATATATACCTTCTGTAGCGAACTGAGGTTCGTAGTGTCAACCAGAAGATGATTTAAACACACCAGGTATACATCACTCATTACATAAACAAAACAAATGCAATTTATTAATCAAATTGATGATGATGAGATATGTACACTGCACAGATGTAAGATGAACTTCGTAACATAAGTGATCACACTCGATTTAATCGGCGTGGGGGCGGAGTAAGAACACAGAAGTCCGCTAGGCTAGCAGAACTGGCTCTGCTTCAATGATGAAGAAACGGCACTTCTCCTGACGGGAAAGGGCTCCCCAATAATATCAACGGCGGTGACCACTGCACGCACCCGGTAGCGATGAAATTATTAAATTAAGGAGAAAGGACTCCTCACTGGAAAATAAGGTAGCAAAGGCTCCTTCCACGAAGACTGGTCTCCGACAAAATTAGTGGAGTATGTTTACTCCTGCAGGAACTAGATCGTCGCTGCAAAACAGTCACAAGGGACGCTGAACCGATAAGGGCGGCAAACCCGGCTGCTCTTAGAACTGGATCCGCTACGTGTCAGGAACTAAAAAGACGCAAGCCTCGACTGAGGGGTCCATTCTCTTTTTATAGAAGACTTCCACCGGATATTGCATCACTCTCCAGAAAGTCGAACGATCTAGAACAAGTGAGCAACGGAAATGGGTTTCCTGGGGCGATAATGAAATATTTTCCCCGGGTCTAAAGCGGCCGCCTTTTTAGTTTGTCCTCCAAGCCACTTCAAAGAGTCTCAAAAGGGCCGCTTCGGTAAAATGCGAAAGGCACGAGTCCTTTTGTTTAGGCACGCGACGCCTCCAGGATGCTGCTTAACAATTGATAGTTCATGAATGAAAGCACCTGGGGGGTCTCCTGTCATTTATAATAAATACCAGCGGCGTCACCCGGTGGCGATGACTAAATCAAGAAAAATGACCACGTCCCCTGAGGTCCTGTGGAACAAGTCTATCGGATGAACAAAAGGAAAATTGCTGTCAGCATATTGCCACCCAAGCCGTCGGAAATCTTTTGAAGTGTCTCAGGCCGAGATAGAAGAATTTCTTTTGTTAACGGAGAGGTTGAAATGCAATACTCTACAATATACACCTATACCTCTTTATACGGCATTTCGCCATAACGGCCTTTTTTAATTATGGTACTTTTTCGATTTACGGCCCACAGTATTTCGCTATACGGCCATAACAGCGGAAATTGATGATGGCAACATATTGTAGCTCAGTGATTCTTCATGTTAATGTTCGTCATCAGATTAAAACAGTTTTTAAAAATTTTATTTTATGTTTTTTATTATATGTATACATAAGTGCATATGATTTCTTTTGTTTTTTATGTATATGTTTATTTTTTTTTAATTTCTGTTTATTATTACATTGTTTTGTACTTTTATTTTTATGTAAGCATTTTTATAGGAAATAAAAAGAATAAAATGCTTTATGAACTAAAAACTATATTATTTATAAAAAATTGGAACAAACCCAATTAAATTTGTATGGGTTTGTATCAAAATAATTGATTCGTTAAACGGCTTTTCGCTTTACGGCTAACTTTTTCGGAACGTATCTAGGCAGTAAAGCAAGGTATGGGTATATATATATAAAACCCCCATAATGGACGTTCTTACAAAGGGGGTATAACATTTCTTATTCTAAAGAGGGAATCGGAAAAATGGGCCCCGTAAGCAAAAGGTTAACATTTTGTAAACTTTAAAACTAAAAAGGAAAAATACTAAAAGATTTAATTCGTCTGATAATATTCCTTTTTATACAAAAAATAGAAGATCTGTTTTAAACATTGAGATCATTTTTACTTTCTATTAAAAATAAATAAATAAATGAAAAATAAAGATAGAGGGAGTGAGGATTCATCCGGTGCCCACTGGAGAGTATCGACATCTTTTCCGGTTCATGGAACTTTTAACGGCTAAACTTCTCAAAAGAGTTCTCCAGAGAAAAATAAATAAAATAAAAACTCGACGACGCCTCTATCACTCCGGTCAAGAAAACTTCTAACAAAGGGGAAGATCCTCATTTCCAAGTCCAATGCTGAGTCCGGACATAAGATTGAAGAGGTAGAGGGAAAAAAAAAAAATGTACCGTCTGATTTTCTCAGAATGGAAGAACAGTTGATTTTGCTGTCAAATACAGGACAGGGGACAGCTGCTCTCTCTCTACTTACAGTTGAAAAGGTTCTGTTTGGAAAACGTCCACTCGTGTGGCCACAAGATCGGGATGAGAATTAGAGGTGGAAATATTTTGCTCGCAAATCCGCTTTGAAGAATGGAGAACTCTATTTTGGGGTTTGAAAGATATTTGATGGTTTACAGATAATTTAGGGCATTATGCTTCTACAGATAAATATGGAGTTATGCTTCTGCTTTTAAGGTAGGATTATGTTCCTCCATACCGGCCCTCCGGAGAGGAAAATTTCAGACGCTAAAACCGTCCGTCCGTACCTCGCGAGTTATAATTTTGGCAGCGCTCTTAACCCAGTCTGTATCGCTTGGGCAAGCAGTAAACAGTTAAACAGCATACTACCAAAATGCGTCAAAATTGACAGACAGGCAGATAGGTAGATAGATACATTACACACACATAAAAAGAGGTAATCCTACGTTAATAACCCGCGGTAGTTGCGTTAGAAGACTACCTGAATTTTTATTTATTTTTTAATATGGCACGCGTGCACACATACACATGCATCAAAATATCTCTTTCAGCTTAAATTGCAAACATATCAAAATTTTGACACACATATATGTATATATATATATATATATATATATATATATATATATATATATATATATATATATATATATATATATACATACATACGTACATATATATAGATACATATATACATACATACTTATATATGCACACACACACATCTATCTATATATATATATATATATATAAAATTATGTATATATATATATATATATATATATATATATATATATATATATATATATTTATATATATATAGAGAGAGAGAGAGAAAGAGAGAGAGATAGATGTGTGTATATATAAGTATGTATGTATCTATATATATATATATATATATATATACACACACACATACATCTATATATATATATATATATATATATATATATATATATAGCTCACTCCTTTCAACAACGTCATATCTCCAAATACAAGTTTTTCAGGAGAGTGATTTCAAAGTTGAAAACTACATTGAAATGTATTGAAAATAAATTTTAATTCTGCTCTCTAGTGGCGAAATATTGAGCGGTGAGATATAACGATCTTGCAGGGATATGCTACTCTTTCAGGGCGTTTTGAAAACAAGCATAACTAAAAATCGCCAATTTTTGAGATTTGACGTTGTCGAAAAGAGTGAGCGATATATGCATATAACATATCATGTCTTGTAGAAGCGGTTGGAAAACCGGATAATGGAACAGCTGGAAAAGAGTTGGTTATTGGGAAGCAGTAAATAGGCAATTTATTCTCATAAGTTTTATTTGTCGTTTCGTACGCAGTTTCCCATAGGGAGGGAGCTAGACCGAGTGACATATGAAATGTAACAAACAATATCAAAACAAGTAATATATAAAAAAAAAAATTTAAAGTCAATTCCTATTTAGGTCAACAAAGAAAAATTTGAGTGTGAACCAATATTAGGAAGTGAAAAAAAGGATTGCCTGCCAGAACCTTGCCTACTGTGCGAGATTAGGAGGGGGGGAAAGAGAGAGAAAAAGGTTGTTAGGTTGGGGATTCGATCTCGCAACCTACAGGACGGGAGAAGCCCGCGATACCGCAGTGCTACCGTTTACACAGTAACAAGCGGGAAATTACTATTCAAGAGCAAGAGACGCTCTAGGTCTAAAACTAAAATTGATTAATTAAATTTAATTAATGAATTAATATTTGAAAAAAACTGTATTAACATCAAGTGTCATCCACTACAAGTTTAAAAAAATGTATTTGAACTTGAGTGGATGAATAAAAAGTACTTTTATTAACGATTGAAAAGTTGAACAAGATATATATAGAGAGAGTGTGAACTAATAGTAGGAATTGAAAAAGAAGACGCCGCTTTTAGCCGTGTTCTGATTTTTATATCGAGGAAATCCAGAAGAGGTGATGCAAAGCTTATTCCCTATGACGTTATGTTACGTGATGGACTAGGGCGTGTCCAATGATTCTTATCAGCTCAGTCTCCCTAGACAGAGGTTGTACCAGGTCTATAAGGATCTTTCTTTGTCTACGGGGGAACGAAGGGTTTAAGTACTGTAAGCTCTATGAGCATTACATCATCTTTAGAAATCGAATAAATTATGTTTTACAGAAACATGGAGAAGTCAGATTATTAATATAAAAATTATATATATATATATATATATATATATATATATATAGCACATACATACAAAAGAGGTAAGCAACGATAAGTAATCCTACGTTAATAACCCGTGGTACTTTCGTTAGAAGAGACTACTTGAAATTTTTTTAAAATACAACTTCAAGAGAAAATAAAGTTAATTTTACGTTAAATTAAGTAAAAGTCTGGAAATATCACATTGATAATTTATATCGTAATAAATTTGCAAATACGAAACATGAGTCATTGTGGTCTACGGAATAATATGTCTACGTCAAAACAAGGTGAGTAAGTGGTATCGAGGATCTGATCCGGCAGACACAATGTGAATGCGTAATATGTTATCAAATGATGCATTAGCATTGAGACTAAAGACTTTACATGGAATAAATATCCCTTTATAAGGATATATATTCTCCCTTGCTAAAAGGAACAAAATGATATAATGGAACAAAATGTACATTAGCTTTTAGTTACGATTATGCAAGCTCTGATAGAGGTCTCAGCAGGATGGAATATTTTCATAGTATGATGCACTATTATTATGACATTCAACAAGAACATTTGTTGTCGGCGCAAAACTGTATACAATACCCGAAATTTAACATATTATAAGGGAAATTTTTATCTGCAAATATTTTACAGCTAATGAACAAGTTCAGTTATTTAATAACTTATTTTTTCTTTTCATGTGTTTTACTGAGCTCCTAAGATTTTTGGACCTAATAAAGAACAGAACAATTGCCGTTAACCTTTAGCTTACGGGGCACATTTTCCCGATTCCCTCTTTAGAACGGGAAATTTCATATTGCCTTTGTAAGAACGGCCATTAAGGGGATATATATATGCGTGTGTATGTGTGTATGTGTATATATATATATATATATATATATATATATATGTGTGTGTGTATGTATATATATATACAGTATGCCCACTAAATTCCCTTCCCACCTCTTAACTTCGGAACGGCTGCTGCTATATTCATAAAAGTGGTGTCTAGGTATAGTAAAGTAGCCATGCGCTACTGAATGAAATCACCTGCCGCACCCCCTGGCGGAAAACTGCGGAGTTAGCATTCCTATCTCAAAAACGGAACGAGATAGGGAAAAAAGTGATTTACAAAGTTGTAGAGCATCATCGATTTAGTAAGAAAAGACACTTTGTGGACAATAATACGATTAACAGAACGGTTAAAACGCGCATTTGTTTTTTCGTGATTTCCTACACTGTGACGTCACGAAACTTAAACGGAAGAAGAAATGATTATCTTTCGGACAAAACACGACACCGCAATGTGCACAGTGATATATCGCTTGTGATCCCCAATCAAAAGGACCGTGGTTCAAACCCCTAGGGTTGTACTGATTGTCTTTATAAACAGAGTAGACAATATGTAGATCGTGTAAAATAGTGTCGCATCAACTCAACGCAACTTGCGCTTGGTGTTCGAAATTTTTGCAGTACGCAAATACTTAAGAAAGGTCACGCCTGTTCACCTGAGGCAGCTATAAAAGAGACATCTTCTTAGGGTTGTAGTATGTTGGTGCTCTTGGTCATGGCTGAGTATTTCAAAGCTGAGTATTGGGTGTTGGTTTAATTGTACGGTGAATGTGGACGCAAGACACGATCAGCAGCAAGGTTGTACCGAAAAAGTTTTAATGCAGGCCCGCATCCTTCTCATCAAACCATCTTAACTGTTGTAAAACGTTTAAGGGAGACAGGCTGCGTTACTAGTCGACCTCAATCTGGCAGACCAGCTAAGATAGGACGGCAAGTTCAATCGAATGAGGTATTAGCATACGCCCTCGCATATCCGAAATGCAGCACAAGAGAGATCAGTCAACACTGTGGCTTCTCCAAAAGTCAGGTTTGGAAAATCCTAAGCGAATTAGGCGCTCATCCATACCGACCAACGCCTCAACAGGTTTTAATGGACGTGGATGCCGAGCGATGTTTTACCGACATTCGACATCAAATGCGGTATGCTATTAACGTTTGGTGTGCAATTTACAATAACAAGCTGACTCAGGAACCAAATAATTGGGTATGGCGGTTTCGAAGAGTAGCCTCCGCGTTCGCCTGATCTGACTCCACTGGACTTTTACCTGTGGGGATACCTGAAACAGCAGGTTTATGCGACCCCTCCACAATTATTGCAGGACCTTTAACGCGCATTACGAACGCTTGTGCCAACGTGTCACGCTCTATGCTCCAAAGTGTGCAACGTGACATTCAAACGAGGATCCAAATGTGCATTGCAGCTGACGGTGAGAAGTTTGAACATCTCAAATAAAGGTATATTGTTATAACTGGTTTTTTTCTTTCTCAGATCGTTTTGTCAAGTCACAGTGTCGGAAATCGCGAAAAAACAAATACGCATTTTAACCGTTCTATTCTTCGTATTATTGTCCACAAGGTGTCTTTTCTTACTAAATCGATAATGCTCTACAACTTTGTAAATCACATTTTTTCCCTATCTCGTTCCGTTTTCGAGATAGGAATGCTAACTCCGCAGTTTTCTATCAGGTGGCTCGGTAGGTGGTTTCATTCAGTAGCACATGGCTACTTTACTATACCTAGACACCACTTTTATGAATATAGCAGCAGCCGTTCCGAAGTTAAGAGGGTGGGAAGTGGCTTTAGTGGACATACTGTATATATATGTATATGTCTATGTGGATATATATATATATATATATATATATATATATATATATATATATATATATATATATATGTATGTGTGTATATATGTATGTATATATATATATATATATATATATATATATATATATATATATATATATATATATATATATATATATATATATATACATACATATATACATATATATATATTCTATAATATATGTGTGTGTATATATGTATGGTATATATATATATATATATATATATATATATATATATATATATATATATATATATATATATGTATGTATGTATATATCTATCTATCTATATAAAATAGTTCCGTAACTGACTGACTGACTGACATTTTACGCACAAACCAAACCGCTGGACTTAAAGGGCTGAAATTTTTCATGGCGGTTCTTCTTATAGAGTAGGTGTGCACTAAGAGAGATTTTTGAAAAATTCTTCTTAGATTTTTTAAAAATTAAATTTTTAAGCATATTTTGTAACATTCGTTAAAGTTTGCATTTAAAATAATAATCCGAGGGTTATAAAATTTATATCACAAGAAAGATCATAAAAATTTCTTTAAAATGAAATCTTTTTCAAGTCTTTACATGTATTTTCTAATTTTTGGTGAATTTTTAAAGATTGATTTTACGATTTTTTCATTACGATTTCTTTATATAGTTTTCTTTTTTTTCGACAATAATTGTATACATTGACAGTTGTATTTAATTTGAATGTACAACGTAGCGAAGTACGGGTTTTTATCTAATATATATATATATATATTCTTGGGATACATGTTATCCCACCCCGTAATGAAAAAGTTAAGAGTCATTTTTTACGTTTTTAAGTTGTTTCAGCAGCCTTAAAGAGAAATATTCTGAATATTGTTAATGGGATTTTATTCAAAACCGTTCTTGCATTGATAGAAGCTTTAGTTTCGGAATATTGCTTGAAATTCGGATGGGGGGGGGGGGGTTAATATCCATTAGTTTTTACCCATTTTTTCTACCTGCGTTCCTGGTTAGAAGTACATACGTAAAATAGAACGTAAAATTTCCACTCATCCCTCTTCTACAAAAAACAATCTTTACAAAGATTAGAACTCAAATAACTCTTCTAAAACTTATTGCTGGCCTAATTTTTCTAGCTTCATGCAATGATATTAGACAGTCCTGTATTTTCCCAATGTTCAGAAGCTTAAAATTTAAACGTTAGTTGGTCGCGTAATATAACACAAAAGAGACTTATTTTTGTTCTCGATATTTTCTTACTTAACATTTTACGCCAAACATCCAGTGTCTGTAACGATGCATTTTTATGTAAATCAGCAAATATTTAGTATGGGAAAGAAGTTTTAAATATTTGACAACACGCTTTGCAAGGATGAAATGTTACGAAAGAAGGAGGGAGGCTCCATGCGAAAGGCTTTCCGAGTCATGCATAAGTAATGTGTTAAGAAAATCATAAGAACCCAAAATATGCATTCCACAGCAAGTCGCAGCTGCGAGTGTTAAGCAGTAAAAGCAGCTACCATAGGTCAGCTCACACTGTTTACATTAACCTCGCACCACAAAAGCATTAGAATCGACTTTAGGATACATCCCTGCTATCAGTAATGCATTATACAAAGCAGAGGTTTAACTGCTTGAGAATGATGACTTAGGGCCTGTTCACATAGAATCCGTCAGGGTTAAAGATTCAGTTGGCGCTGATTGGTTAATCAGATCAATGATTGTAAATGATTGGTTGAAAATTTTTGTGCTGAAGCTGACGAATTCTATGTGAACAGGTCCTTAGTTTTAAAATTATGAGTACTTCAATATGAAACTGAAAATTTTGAATTAAGTTAGAATTAGCAACTTTAAATTTAATGGTAGTTCTACAAAAAATTTCGTGTGAACACTAGATTGCTTACGATGAAGTTTTTGTGAGAAAAGAATACCTAAAAATAAAGCTCTACAGGTTAACAAAATTATTTATAGTTAAAACTTTCCGGGAGCATCTCGAAATGGTTTTTGGAGCCCCAGACACACTGACCTCCCATGAAATATAGCCCAACTTGAGATAATCTTATACACAATTTCAAACGCTTTACTCATAATTTCGATAAGAATGCGTGTTGCTAAGGCCCCTGGGGCTGACGACTGTCACACCCCAGTCCGGTGTACATATGAATACAAGGAAATAGAAACCTAAATCCCACAATCACAGAAGAATTTATTAACGAACGATGACACCGGTGATGGACGATGAATTGCAGCTCCCCTTTCTAGACGGGGGCTCCTTTTGCAGGTAGAAGACTGACAGAGTTTTTCAGAATACAACCAAGTCTTATGCGGGAATCGAACCCGCGCCCCGGATGTGGCAGGCTGATGCCTTAACCACTTAGCCACTGGGCGACTCGATAAGAATAAATAATGCATATAAAGAAGTGTGATAGCTAATAAAAGTATTGCGAAAACATAATAAAATTTTAATCCATCTATTACATAAACTCTTCGTTTTATTAAAACGAAGGAAAAATTCTTTTCAATTTGAAAAGGGGAAAATTAAATTTTGTCAAAATATAGGATAGGAAAAAACACCAATTTTTTTTATTCATATTATTCCCCAAATAAAGATTCAAGCAAAAAAAAGGGAAAAAGAACTCTTCAAAGATCATCTTCGAGCAAAAGGCGGAACAGAGAGGATTTATATTTTACCAATAACTCCTAATTTCCTCCTTTTTTGCCAGAAAGCAAAGGCAGGCTCCGCACACTTCTTCCAGTTATTTCTAATAGATTTCGCAAAAGACGATCTTCATTTCCAAGTCCAATAGAAACTGAACTATGAGAGAGAAGAGGAGAAAAACTCTGTGTGTGTGATCTATACTGGGGTCTGTTCTGGACAGCAAAGTCAACTGTCGAGTTCTTTTAGCAAGACAGTTGACTCCCCACTCCCCCCTTCGCCCTTCAACTGAAAGGACCCTTTTGTTAGAGGTTACTTGCAGACCATGAACCATTCAGTCACAGAGGAGTGAGAATAAAGAAAAAAAAAATCGGTTTTTGGATTTCGGAGGTGTTGGAGATGTCTTTTTTTCCCCCTTCTCTTCTTCTTTGATCGTTATTATGTGTTTAATCTTTGCATGTATGCATACCAGAAAACTGAGTTCAGTGTCATTAAACAAAGATAAAGCAAAACATTCACGTTAAGTGGAGGCGATAAAATATAGCGTACATTTAAGGAAGTATTTTCATAAGAAAACTATGTAAAGTCTAACATTTAGTTGCATTACAATCCAGTTATCATATATCCTACAACACGCATGATGGCGCTACATATGCGTGAACAGTAACTGATAATTTTGGTATGTTTACATTTAACAGTTTAATATTTGTTTTTTCATTTATTAATATGATTCGGCCGAAGCTCTGTTTTTTTACGCACGTGCAGGCGTACACGTATACAAAACCTTCTATATATGCGTAGCTCTCTCTCTCTCACACACATATGTGTGTGTGTGTGTGTGTGTGTATATATATATTCTAAGTTTCCATAAATTGCAGTCGAGAACACCCCATTGTCTTCATAAAGTTGCGCACTATATATTTGTATGCGGATAGTAGATGCATTAATGCCTCTACCATGCATATAGATATACTTATATTAAAAAAATGTAAAAACAGAAAAAAAAAGGCAAAAACATTGACAAGTGGTTTCATATACTTAGAGATAACTTCATTTTAACTTTCCTCGTAGAAAAATGGTACTGCGTACATTCCCTTGTATGATTAAGGAGCAGTTGCAGAGATAGGGGGGAAAAATTTGCGAGTAAAAATTGGCTGGATTTGATAGTTCTCTAAGACTTTTGACTCGAAAACTGTAGCAAATTACTAAATGTTCATTCTTAAGAGGGCTGTTTCGGTTGTTCTTAGTTTGTAAAACCAAGATAAAGTGTTTAAAATATCCCGCTTGAAATTAAAAAAGAAAAAACTTAGCACACGTTATATGATAGTCTAAATCTGTGGCGTTATGGCAGATGTTATGTCATTTTTTTACGTTTTCGGCAAATTAAAAAAGAAACTTTTGTTGTGAAATATAAAATCGCTCAATTAAGTTTTTCAATAGAAATATTCTTTAGTTAATAGTCATATTTAATCTCAAGTATTTGGCTGGTCTTCAATGAAAATATTTTGTTTCAATTAGGGACTAAAATTTTGGGGTGGGTTGAGAAAAAAAAAATAAAATATCAACTATTGCCAAATTACGACTAACTTAGTATTTTTTCATACTTCCTCTTCAGCTTTTGCTACATTAAAGAGCCAATTTTTAGTGCGCCATATCAACTTAAAACATAAAATTGAATTTTTCGGACATATTAACATTTTCCATAACTCTTCAGAAATAGTACAAACAAAAGTAGTTCTACTCCCGAAATTGCAAGTTTTAGGTTAAAATATTTGAGTTTAAAAGTGTTAACCTTAGTAATGTCGCTGTGTAGATATACCCATAATACCCAAGATCAGGAGTTCGTTATATTTGCATAACTCTAATAAAGCTCTATGAATTATAATGCTCAAATCCATCCGATTGAGATATACTGGTGGGGTGGGTTAACTGGAATCGACAGATAACAGACCACCACATTATCGGCTCAGCATCTCCTAGCACCCTTATGAAGCTTTACCACACGCGACCCAGCTCAAGCGGTGGGCAGTTCAATATAGAGACCTGACCGCTGTCCGACGTAACAAATGCCATCTGCCTCTGATTCAGACCCATTTGACCATTGCCGCGGTGGGTGGTAATTGGAAAGTCTGGACACCCTTCTGCCTTCCGAGGGGTTGTTGGGATCAAATGGAACGGAAGAGTTGAGGAGTTAATAATGTCTGGTGGAGTAAACAAAAGAACGTGGCTGTGTGATTACATTTCACACATCATAAGGGTTGGCCATAAATAAAGTTAAGCAGGGAGTTCCCACTTAATGGCTATTCGAGATTTATCAGCTTACTTAGAGGCTAGTAGATTAAGGAGGGAATGTTATCCCTTTTAGAATCTCTTGAAGTAATTAGGAGGTATACAAAGGAAAGAGACTGGCATGGGCATTGAATTCATAAAACGAAAAAGCGAGTGAGAACGACGTAATATAATTATAACTTAGTATGAAATGACTTAAATGTTCAATAAACTTGAAAATCTCGTAAATTAACGTTGTCAGTACAAATAGATTGTGCCTACGTACTACAATTTGAACCCCGAGGCGTCATCTAATAGGCAAATCTGTTTCAGTCACCCTTGAAGATTACTTAGGTAATAACAGCCTACAATTATATGTTAAAATATCAGTATGTGAAACATAAAATTAAAAAGTTTATTTATTTAGCTTTTACATATTTTAAACTGAGAAAATTTAAACACCGTTCTGTTAGATTATAAATGAATACGACTTAATAGTGCTCCTCTTTCAACAAACTCGTCCTGACAAGTCAGGTTAATACAATATTCGTATAGCGTTTCAAAACTTGAAATTTAAAGTGTATCGAATTAATGAGAATTATGAATCGGTATTTAAAGTTTAAAAATCGAGCTGAACTGCAAAGAGGTAAAAATACTGGCATACTTATTGTTTATTAGCATATAATTAAATTCAATAAACAATATAATTATATTGGCATATAATTATATTGGCGTAAATGATTTTTGTATTAAAATAAGAGTATTTAAATTATTTACAACGTTTATACCGATTTTCTTATATTTGTGAGTTATATCGTATTAGTATGATTGTATTTCTGTAGGTTTTTTAAATAATTACAGAGTTAATATCTTTTTAATGGTCTAATTTATCAAGTTTAGCTTTAAATTTAAATTTTAAGGGTTCTTGGGGGAGGTATTAATTTTAGAAGAGTTATAAACTCTGGAGCCAATAATTTATCGTAATTTAAAAATAACGAAATACTTCAGAAATATCAACACTTTTTATCACATATTTTAACTGAATTAAGGAATTACACTTTTTATATTACAGTATACAAAATGAACTCCAGGGATTCATTAGGTCATGGGTTGATGATGAATTACATATAATATATGTTTTGGTGAGTGAAAAGAAATTGTTTATTGATTTGTTAAAATATATTTACTCCACCTAAAAGCTTCTCAGCTATGAATAGCCATATGAGGAAATATTGCTACAAAACACACGAACGGGCAACAGCACTACGATGTCGATTATTCTAGGGGAAGGGCAACTCCTGAAGATGCTGGATATGCCTTCATTTTCTAACCATCATTATTTCACAGTAAATTATGTTTCCGTGTGTCCAATTACCGTATTTTTATGACCACAAGACGCACCTCAAATTTAAGGGAGGATTTTTAGAAGAAAATATTTTGTATCTTTTAGGTATATAAAGATATTTTCAATTTCGTTCTTAAAGATAAAAAATATATCTAATAAATATAATAAAAAATATATAATACATAATTTTTTTTTCTAATGCGGAGGCCTTTGTCCCTTTAAACATTCGCCTGTTATCACCACGGTTATGCTGGCTTCTTTATTACAGGAAAACCATATAGGTGCACCAGCATAGCCCCCTATGAACTGATCCCGTAATTTTGTGTCAAGTGACGAGACCGGAAACACTTGACCCCCCACCTCCAGAAATATTTTGGGAACTTAAAGGACATTGCAGCTACGACAAGTTTTTCCCGTGCACCAGCCGCCATTAGCGTACACGTCGGTGAACTTGTCGGAGACAGGCATCGAATCCGCAACTTGCAGGTTACTCGCTTGATGTCTTTGCCTACTGGGCCATGATATATATAATAAATATATATATATAATAAATATTTATAATATATACTATAAAATATTAATTCTATTTTAATGTTACCTTCAGACTATAAGGCGCACCCCAATTTTAAGTCGATTTTTTTTATGTTAAAAGAAGCGTCGTATGGTCCGAAAAATACGATATATTAAAATCAGTTCCTTCATCAAAATATGTCATACACGTGTAAAATTTCATAAAAGAAAATACGGAGGTAAGCTACCGAATAACCACTCTATAAATATTAAAACCCCCAAACGAAAAATTGCCATATTTATGCAATTTTTTTGTCTTCAACTTGTACTTTAATGAGAAAAGTGAATGATGAATGTAGACTAAATCAAGTGCCGACCTCTCTTTCGATGACCATTGCGCTTGGAAAAAAAAACTAGATTCGATTTCAGTCCAAGCTACATAATTCTCGGTTGTTCTGCTGAAATGCCTGTAATGAATCAGTTTTGCTGGGTTGTGCAATCTCGTAATTACTTCAGACTTTGCGTTAGGGAGTCATAAATCACGGACAAATTCTAATTTACCCCATCGAAGTATTCAATTATTAATAACTGAATGGTCTACAGCGCACCAAACTTTCGGTGACGAGATATTACAAAGGAATGTCAGGATTTATTAACGATTCGGCTTTGGGGCATCGTAATAAATGATTTTGGGAAACTTGCGTTTTTATCTCATTTCTGTTTCATGCATTAGAGCAATGCTGAAAAGAATACCAGTAGTTTACAACAAATGTTTCTCTTTGTACTAAAAGGCTGAAGTATGATGAAAACAATAGCTTTGTAATCCTGAGGGCTTGGTTGTTTTTTGAATTATTCGCATAGAAGTTTCTCCCATTATTTCAAAAATTAAAAAAAAATAAATGTAGTTAATTTATCGCTTTGGTCTCCTTTATTAAATTTTCGCTGTTATCGTTGATGTAAATAGTAGATAATTTTACCGTGGGAGGTGCAGTAATTAGTTACAATAATAGCTCACTTTTGTGGACGATTTTATGCAGGTAAATTGCACGTTTTTATCCCTCTCTCATAGTTTTCATAATATTTAAATACAATAATAGATAATTTTACCGTGGGAGGTGCAGTAATTAGTTACAATAATAGCTCATTTTTGTGGAGGATATTGCGCAGGTAAATTGTATGTTTTTATCCCTATCTTATAGTTTTCATTAAATTTAAATTCGTATGATTACAGATGAAAATGAAAAAAAAATAGTAGAGGAAGAAATTTTTAGAGAAAATGAGTAACTAAGCAGTAACTAAGCTTTATGAGTAACTAAGCAGTGATAATGAAAAATTATTCAAGTGATGTAGATGAAGAATTTCTGAACTTGTCAAGTAAAGATGAGGGAATTCGAGCGAAAAGTAAAAGTGGGATGATAAACGAGCTAAGAGAAAAAAATGCAGAACAGATCCAGCATCCCCATACGATGTTTTTGCAAGAAGGAAAACATAAGGACTGCAAGTTTGCGCAAAAAGAACTATGTTTGGATGAATAGAAAATACCTGAAATACCTGCATGTGCAAAACTTGCACACGAAAATTTAGCCTTCCAGTTGGGCATTGTTCCATACGATGTTTTGCAATGAAAAACACTTAACACTGCCATAATATCAATCAAAACGATTAATAAAATTTTTAAGATTTGAACTTAATTTTACTGTGTATTTTAAATAGAGCATAAATACATAAAAAATCAATTTCAATAACTAGGTCGAGAACAATTGGACAAAAAAAATGTAATTTCAACCAGATTATTAGAAACAAGAAAAAAATAGACAGTAAAAAGTTATAGGTAAAGCAAAATCATTTTATTGATAGCTTATATTCTATAGCCAATAATAGAAAATAATTCTAAGCATAACACTCTATAAATATTAAAAATATTAACATTTATGACATAGAATGTCGTAAATGTTATTAAAATAGAGAGGCTAAAAATTTACAGAGTAGCAAAATCTTTTAAATGTTTATCAAAGGATTATATTTTATTTCAAGCTCATGTGTTTTAAAATATTTCTTAAAAAAAACTATTCAATATACATATAAAAAAAGCATTTTAAATTTTCATTTTTTAACTAATAAAGCGAGAATTAAATTACACCAAAAATATGTGTATTATTAATATTAAAAAATATTCAAACAACTTCTGTGGAAAGAAACATTGCTTAGTAGTTCAAAAATCCTATTTAATTTGTAACCCAACCTAAACTTAGAAACCGCAGGTAAAATCCTCATTTCCTTAAATTTTCATGCTAAAACAAACAACATTTTCCAGTTTCTCCCCCATGCCTGATGACGTAGAGCTTTTTAAGATGTGCAACTCTAAGATACTGCGCTCTAACACCGAAGCTCTAATGTAACTATCTTTCATCACGGAAATATTTAAAAGGGCGTCGAAATAACGGTGTTAACTTCAAAAGGTATATCACTCCAGGCCATTAACAGATTTATTCATACTCATAAAGATGTTGACACGTTTGCAAATAATCACTTCACGCTTGCAGTGAAAATCACTGGAGGACATCTTGAGAATGCTCATGAGCAAAGTTAAATGGAAAAACTGATTTACGACACATTTTAAGCATCCAAACTCGTTCCAAAACGACATAGTCGTCAGGAAATTCATAACCTTATTAATCGAAATTCCCTATTAAACAACAGTTCGAAGGCCAGAACAGTAGTCTTCGCTAGGCACTTAGATATATGACGCCATAAAATCTTTACGATCCTTTTTAGCCACAAGCCATAAAAATGGCCCATGGCCCAGACACCGGATATAAAAACGAGGATCCTAATTTCAGGCGAGATCCTCGGATACACTTTTTTTTACTTCGGTAAACAGTCCCATTTGATTAGTGACTATAACCACAGTAGCCGTGTTTGGTTGTGTTCGGTTTTTATGCACTTGAAGAAAAAGCAATAAAATGCAAAAATTTTATCTTTAAATTAAAACGAAGGAAAGTATCACGGCAGATTTAAGAAAAAAGAGTTAAATTTTATATAAGGGTGTAGAAATATTAGAATTCTGCAATTTGTTATTTCTGAAGCCATAGCTTGAACTGAAAAGTTACATTTTATTATTATTTTAATTTTTCTCTTAAAACTGTTACAGTTTTTACTATGAATTATCTAGGAAGTTTTAGCTGTTTACAATGACGGTATAAACCAGTAAGCCGAAGAAAGGCCTGCCTTCTACTGAAGATTTTTTTATGCCAAATTACATGGTATTTTTACAATTTTATTGATATTTATAGATAGGACCCCAATGTAAAGTAGTTACTTAATCATTTTCATTTATTGCTAGCAGGACAAAATATAAACTTAAAAGTGGAAAAAATATATTTATGAAAATTAATACTTTTCTAGCTGCGGCTATAGAGCTACAATGTAGGAATCTTGAGCGACCATATTGCTTATATTTCAGTCATTTAATTTTCTCTCATTGAAAATTAGCTGGGATAGGATCATAATCAAGCTCACCACAATTGTTTCCTAGGCCAGTAGTCTGACCTCTCATTTACCATGCTATAGCATGGGATATCTTTATAAATCTAAATGGAAATGCACATACTGACAAAAGGCATCAGAAGAAAAGCTGTATAGACCCCCCCCCCAAAAAAAAAAAAAAAAAAAAAATTGAAAACCTCACTCACACCTACACATATGGGAATTAAGGTGGTTTCATATACTTTAATGTTTAGCCTAAAATTCCTTACAAATTATTTTTTCGTTTCGTAAAACTATAAAAAAAAATTGATATAGATTATGTATTCGTTTGATCGAAAGATCCTGGACTTGTAAATACAGGACAGTTACCAATTTGTGTTAAAAGAAGATATTTATCTATTTGCTTGTTACATACGACTTATATGCGAAAGGTAAATATAAAACTACAAGGAATAAGAATAATTTTACCCTGTGTAAATTAAGAAAAAAAGTACTGTTATTGTAAATTTTTTATCACTCAAGATTTCTATTTTAAAAAGGGTGAAATTTTCAGGTTTCAGATGAGTTTTCCTCTTGTTTGCATACGTTGTTATTCCACTGTCCTCTCATAGGGAATAGTGTTAGCTTACCTATAGGATGTTTCCATGATAAAGTAGCCAACAGTTTCGTGGTGTGGATGGGTCAATGTCCTCCGTACAAAGTATCTGCGCGCAAAGGATTTATTTTTTGTTTTTTGAAACACTAAGTAAATGAGACGATTTAATTTTTAGCAAATATTAGTTAAAACTTACATACATTGTTCGCTATTTGATAGGTATGAAAACTTTTATTAATGTTATTCAGAGCTATATTTTTCAGAGCTATGCTTTTCTTTATATATAAATGCTTTTTTATTATACTTTTATTTGGTGAACAGCTAAAAGAAATCATTATTAATAGAAAAAGAAAAGAAATGAAATATTCTAAAAAGTATAACTGAGTCCGAGAAAACACGCAGTTCCCTATGTTTGTAAAAAAATTAAAATAGAGGGAACATTATAAGCGAAAAAAACACCAATCTATGAGAAAAAATTCTCATAGATAAAGATATTGAATGATACTAAATTTTCAGAACGCAGAGACGAATCAGGATGAAACGAGAAGATTATGCAATTTCTGTGCCGTAAATGTCCAAACACTTTCTCGTAATAAAAAATAACCGGACTCCTATTCAACAATATTCAACAAGTTGCCTTTCTGATGCAGCGGGGAAAAAACATGAAAAAAATAACCACGTGTTTTCAGAAAACATTGCTTCTTAATCTCCTTTCCCCTCATCTAACGATGATTATTAATCCTGGAAAAGGCCTGAAGAAGCAGAAAAAAAAAGAACACACAAAATGGTCTCCCATTATTTCCCACGGCCGCATAAATAACGTCCAAAATTAATTCCCGTTGAAACAATTTCCGAATAGCGCTTTAGTGCGAGAAAACGTTATCGATGGCTAATTTCCTTTGTCTTCTTCAGAGACGCCGTTGTCGGGGCAACGAGAAACTCAACTCAACGCAAAGAATGCTAGGATTGCGCACCTTCCAAACTGTGTTTTTAACCTTTATCCAGATGCCATTCGATTGGCGAAGTATTAATTGTTGAGCACTAGATTTTCTCGGAATCTAAGGATGTCGGGCTTAATTGCATCGTCGAGGTTTATATAATCTGATTAGTTTAGTTTCAACTGAGCTTTTCACGCTAATATGTTCAAATTTGTGCTGATTGCATTTTTGGTCAGTTTGTGATGGTTGATGACTTGTGGTCTCTCACTCCTGATGACCCACCAATTTGACATCAAGAGATTAAATTAAGTTTTAAAGATTTATATTCTTCAATAATTCTCGTAAAATTTTCTCCTAGAATGTTCTAATTGCTCGTGTTCCAGTAAGTTTAGCTATAGCTTTTGCCTTGGTAAAATGCGACAGATTTTGGTTTCCTACTATGCGATGACATCTTGACTGCCTGAAATTAAATGGACGAAATTTTGTTCAACAACATAGTTACTAATAGTATCGAGAATTTAAGAGGATTTTGTTGTTTATCTTGTAATTACCATTAGAGAAAAAAGTTATAAATAAAGGAAATGGTGAAATGTATATTTCCTTCTCTTCCATCATTGTGGAATTCAGTTTAAGTATTAACAAAGCTAAATTCTATTCATAGTGAAGGAGACCATGTTCGAATTTCAGATTGTCCTTGTTCTAACTCGAAATAGGGTGTGGTGGCTCAGTTGGCAAGAGCAGCGGGCCAGTGATCTGTGACGTCCTTGGTTCGATGCTCATCGCTGCAAATCCACCGCCATGTTCACTAATGGTGGCCGGGGCACGTAAAATAAGTCGTGGCTGCAATGTCCTCGAGTTCTCAAAATTTACCTCTGGAGGTGCGGGGTCAAGTTTTCCGGTCTCGTCATTTTTCAAAATTACGGGCGCGGTCATTTAGCCAAGTCGCACTCCGACCCTTGTGGTGCTAATTCAAAACAGGAGCCGCCCCTTTTAGCCGAATAGCCTATTAGGGCCTGGTGAATGGATCCTCCAACCAGGCGGCATTAACAACAACAACAAAGGAACTCGAAATTAAACTTGATTTTATTAAAAACTCTGCGACTAATTTTAAACATTCCTTATATTATCTTTTATTGTTTATCTTAAATGGCAGAGATTTTCAGATGCGCATTGTTACATTCAAATAGATGAAAATTTTTCAATACAAAACTTAGCATTTCTAAAAGTTAGTTATTAATTTCGATTGAGCATTTTAGAAAAGCATGAATGAAGATGGAAATCTGCTCGCCTAAACAACGTTCTTGGCACTGTGAACCATCTGGTTGCCCTAAACCTAAATTCACCTTAATTTTTTTCATAAGTAGTTTTAACCAGATTTTTTAAAATACTATTCATGTCGGATCAGAAGAACATGAAGATAAAAGTAATTTAGTTTTAATAACATACAGAAATGCAATCTTGGCGTTATGGCAGATGTTGATATGTCCGAAAAATACAATTTTATGTTTTAAGTTCATATGTCACACTTAAAACTGGTCCTTTAATGTGGCAAAAGTTGATAGTGGAATTAGGAAATAATACTAAGTTATTCGCATTGGCAAATGCTGTTATGTATAAAAGAGGTAATACTTGGTCCCTAATTGAATATTTTAGTCCCTAATTGAAAATTTCCATTGAAGACCAGCCATATGCTTGAGGTTGAATGTGAGTATTAACTAAAGAATATTTGGATTGAAAAACTTAATCGAGCGATTTTATATTTCACAACAAAAGTTACTTTTTCAATCTGCCGAAAACATGAAAAAATGACGTATCAACATCTGCCATAATGCCACAGAAATATTAACATAATTATTTCAAAACTGATAAATTTTTTTTCTAAAATATAAGTACGACAAAAATTTTAAAAAATCATAAAATTTATTAAAATTGTTCCGTCAGATCGAAATTGAAATAAAACTCTGGACAAATGATTTTTTATTTTAAATTCGTCATTTTATAATACACTGAATTCTCGGATATCCCTTCCAAGTTATTTACGCTGCACAAAAGAAAGATAAACGAAAAATACAAATTGTCCGGCAAATGTCAACATGGGTCGCAAGCAAAGGAATGTTATTCACTTTTTTCTAAACGAAAAAAAAACTGAAATTTTTTTTCTTACTTTCTTTATTTTCATAAAAACGGTAAAAATCCCTTAAACGTACTTCATTCAAAGCCTCTGAATTATTTTTCTTTTGTAATTGGGCCAAAATTTTTTTTTTTTTTTTTTTTTTTTGGGGGGGGGGGGTAATATTTATATTTTTCAATTTTCCATTCCAAAGCCGGACATTAATTACCTCGGATATCGGGAGTTCTCTGTACTAAATCAACAGACCAATTTTGTCGTCGAATAACAAATAAAACTGAAGGCAAAATTTTGAAGCATATGCTTTCTGAACTGAAATTAGCGAATTTATAAGACAGTGCACTAATGCTAAATGTTTAAAATCTTTAGGGTCATTTTCAAACTAATATGAAACCTGTGGAATACGCTTTTATAAAAAAATAAATAAATAAATAAATATAAAAAAAATTTTAGTTTTTGTTGTGGATTTTAAACAGCTTAGTGTTCCTGTTACCTGTAGTTTAAGTTGGTAAAGGAATAAAATTCCTAATTCGTAAATAACTTTATTATTCTTAAAAGAACTTACTTAAAATTAAATTTCTCGTAGTCTTCATATCAAATAATTTATCCTGAAAATTAATATTTTTTTTCTCAATCTAAAATCTGACATTTTAAACATTGAATCTCAATTAAGCTAAATTAAACTTTTAAAATTATGAAATAATACTAAGTTATTTGTATACTAAGTTATTCGTATTTGACAAATGCTGTTTTGCATAAGAGGTAATACTTGGTCCCAAATTGAATAGTTTGGTCCCTAATTGAAAATTTCCATCTAAGACCAGCCATATGCTTGAGGTTGAATATGAGTATTAAGTAAAGAATATTTGGATTGAAAAACTTAATTGAGCGATTTTATATTTCACAACAAAAGTTACTTTTTTAATTTGCCGAAAACATGAAAAAATGACAAATCAACTTCTGTCATAATGCCACAGAAATATTCACATAATTATCACAAAATTATGTGAATAATTTTGGGATAAATAAAATAAATTATTATAATAAATATTTAAGTAATTTTTATTTATTTATTTTTATCTATTGCGCTCTCTAATTATATCAGTTTGGATCAATCATATAGTATACAATAGTCTTCCTAATTTTCCGATCGGAGGTAAAGAGGCTTTTTTGTTTTCTCGGGTACCTCTTCATGAGTTCTTTCATGTCAATATCAACATAATTTTTAGAAATGAAAAGTTAGCACAATGTAGTAGCTGCTAACAGATCGGTTCGAACGAAGTACTGCTTATTAACAGTTATGATATACCCCCCTCACGTAGCTTCCGTGGGAATATTCCGCAGGTTCACACTTTTCCCCTACGTGCACTGCAGATTGTCATTCGCGAGCTTCCGTTTTCGTCTTCAGGTAATTTCGCCTACCGGAGATATACCCAATTACACATCTGTTTGGGGACCACACATAACCCCCCCCAAAAAATCATCTTCAGATGTGGGGGCGCACCGGAAATAGCCTCTTGGCGAGCCGTCAGCAACAACCGGAAGTTGGTTACCGTATCTGTACAGTCTTCCCCCCCCCCCCCTCTTTTGATACAGCCCCGGAAGTTAGCCCGAGAGGTAGTCATTACCAAACCGCGACGAGACATCAATGAGAAAGCAGAAACACTTTCGCAAGTTTTTGTTGCACGTTGGAGGCGTTTATAACGAGGTAATTTTGTATCTGACAACCCCTCCTGAATCTCCCCCACCCCCTTTCCCCCCACACATGAAAAGAAAAGTTTTATTCATCCATACATGAAAGGGATGTTTTCATAAACGAAAACCGCAGCTAAATAAATGTATCATCGGTTCACACTAATACATTTTTTTTTGCTACGCTTGAGGGATACGATGACTACTGAAGGACATGTCGTTAAAGTTTACGAGCTATGAAAGTTAAAGAGGGGAAAAAAAAGTTGGGAGATTTCACAAGTAAATTCAATGACTCAAACGAAATCGAAAAAAAAAAAAAATTATATTCGGAACCATTTGAAAGGGGGGGGGGAAGTTGAATGATATAATGATATTTAATTACGCTGCATAGGTAATTTAGGATGGTAAAACAAATTAGCGGAATGTCTTTAGAGATGCAAACATACTTACAAATGTTGGTAGGGGAATGTTTCTGACAGGTAATTTGGGATTCAGATGCGTATAGCTAATTCCAAATTCAGCAGAAATGAGAGAAAATACTCATATCTGAGCTTAATAAAAAAAAAGTGATGATGAAAGCGATGAAAAGGGGTTACACCCTTAGAACTGTAAGCAAAAAGTATAAAAATTTGCATTTGTTTGAAATGTATGATACGAAATATTAAATAAATGAAAATTAAAAAGAGGCTTGTTTACAGTACAGTTCTGTTATAAAAGACTTGTTTCAATCACATGATTTAAACCAAAAACGAAATAATTGATTTTAGAAATCTATTTTTTTTTGTTTCTTTGAGAAAGTATGAATACCAAATGCTAATCTGAGAAAAACTTTGTAGCATTTCTTTAAATTTTACTTAGGCTGACATAATCTGTTCACAGTAATCTACATAGGTTTGGCGAGGATAAACGAAGATTTTGAGTGCTGAATATTCAAGCATTTTTCTAAAATTTTCCAATATCAAATTTTCTTCTTAAGCTGCAAAAAGTGTTAAATAGCTAAAAGCACAGATTAAGTAAAGTTAGACTTGGACGTTGCAACAGTCTTGATAGCGAGTCTTCCTAATTATTGAGACATGCATAAGAAAATTCACAGTATATGAAAGTTGTTAGAATCAAATTAGCCACTCTTATAATTTAGCAATTTTTAACTTAAAAAAAAACAACCGCATTTTTTTTGCTTGCTTAAATAAATCTAAAATTTCCTAAGTAAGGTACAATTTTGTCAGTATTACGACTGTGAGTGCCAAAATCCTAAACAATACCTGAAAATAAATTGATCAGGAAGCATAGTTATAAAGCGAGGGAATATATTTCATGCATGTCCAGTTTATGAAGAACTGCACGACAACTAGCAGCCGATTGTACAATCCCAATTTTTACGCATATTCTGTTAACAAAGTTCTGTTCCAGATACCCGTTTACATTTTTTAACAAAAAAAATTGACATCTATTTTCATGTACAACATACGAGTGAAATGAATCAAAAGCATTGTTACTCAGCAATGCAGTATTATACTCAGCAATGCAGTATTACACAGACATTACATAAATTTACAATAATAGAGCAAATTATGGCAACGGCGATTTAGTATGATCATGTATGTGGGATGGAGATTTATCTGATCTACAAAATTATCCTTTTTAATAGTCTTCGTTGTGATAGATTTTATGCGTTTAGGCCCATGTTTGTAAAAAGTAAATACAGTTAGCAGAATATCATAAAATTTTATGGCTAATAAAGAGTACTAAATACGATATAAATCAAGCAAACGAATTTTCCTTTAATCGATATTTAAAGAAATGAAGAAACAAAAAGTAAATTTAATGGAGATATGTCGATTTTTTTAAATCTAAAGTGATTTGTGTCGGAAGTGCTGAAACAAATCACTTTAGATTAAAAAAAAATATATAAAGGATGCGAAAGTTCAGATCATCTTTATGCTCAGACAATTTTATAGCATTTGGTTTTCTTTTTTCATGTTTGCAATTTGAGTACTATGTGCCTAATGTACCTAATTGCAAACATGAATTGCTTGAGCCTGTTTGTATGAATATTCTAACAGAATGTAACACGGTGTTTCCTTTGATATCTGCAACTCTAAACCAGCTATTTTAACATCTATTAGGTACTAATATACCGAGTCAGGAATCTTTAATGTGCAGATGCTCAACATTATATATATATATATATATATATATATATATATACACACACACACACACACACACACACACACACACACACACACACACACACTCAAACTCTTCTTTCATGCAAACGCTTCAGAAGAGGAAAGCCATTGAGAATAAATTTATACTGAGAAATATAACTGTCACATTTTTAACAATTTAAAAGTTCTAACGCAAAGAGAGTTACCCACATAATTAAGAAAAAAGAAAGAAAGAGGGAATCCAACAAGAAGTAAAAGAAAACAATTTTTTGAACGAGTGAAATGCAAGATTCTAATTCAATGCTAATTGGTGTATACTCTAATCTGGGACCACCAAAGGTTTCCCTCTCGGCTCTCTCTCTCTCTCTCTCTCTCATTCCCAGATAATAAATTCTGAAGAAATAAGGAAGGACTGTAAAGAAATAAGGAAAAACCATCTGCATTGTTAACAGCACTACTGATAAAAAAATGGCGTCCAAATAAAAGCAGAAACTTCGCTTTTTAAACAATCGTCTGCCATTTAGAGCAATGGAGGAGCCACCATCAGACGCTGAACATCATTTCTCTTTGCCGATTTGGCAACACTCCAAAGCAGTTTTATATAAAAGGGAAAAACTTTTATGCTGTACTCATTCTAACTATGGAGTCATTATCTGGGGGGGGAGGGGGGGAGAATGCCTAGAACTATGGTCGTTACCATTGCACTTTGCCTTTTTGGATAACAGAAGAATTTCTTTTAAATAAATAAGAAAAACGTGCGCTAAATAAATGTTTTAAATAAATGTCTTCCAACGGAAAAAAGCATATGGATTTTAGAAGTTAATGCAGTTTGGAAGTACGTCTGTAGATGGATACGAAACCTTACTCAGTACTTTCCCGTATTGACGAGTGGGACAGATCGAAATTAGTTATCAATGTTGCCTGTTATCATAAAATGGCATACTGATTTACATTTACACTTTATGACTGAATATTTAATAATTTCAAATGTTTTTAATTGGCGAAAAGCCTAGATTTTTAAAATAAAAATATACTAATAGAATTTTATAACAAAGCTGTCAGACAGAAATAGATGACAATCATTGATTACTGCAGTAGTTTTATTGGTTTTATAGAACAGCAGTTTAAATTCCTTACTTATTAGAAAATGTGTTTTATAAAATTCAGCTTCTTTTTTTTCCACTTTGATTTTGTAGTTTGTCACAAAAAAGAAACTTATGTGTATAAAATTTAAATTTTACTGTGATTATTTCTTTCTAAGCTTTTGTTTATCTAAACTGGAAACAAGGAAATTCATGAACACAACTTTTTACAATCTTATTACAACTTATGATAATTGTTTCTGAAATTTTAATTTATCTTTCATTTGCTACTGCCGGCCCCCAAAAGTTTAGGATTTTATATACAAAGATGCATGCATACACACATTTTATTTGATAATAGGGGAGGCTAATAGATAATATCTAGTTCAAGAAATTTATTCTGTAAACTCAATAAATATGCTGAATACGACAATGAAGAAATTAATTCATTAAAACCATGGGAAAAAATAAAATTAAAAAAAAATGTTCAAGAAATTTATTCTGTAAACTCAATAAATATGATGAATTCGACGATCAAGAAATTAATTTATTAAAACCATGGGAAAATAATAAAATAAAATGACGAATAACAAGTTTTTTAAATGAATGGTTTTAACAAAACTTTCAGTTGCTGAGCTGGTTTTGGCATTTGCTTAAAAATTGTCTAGAAAATATGAAGTTTATAACATTTGATTTTTCTATTCTGCCTCAATCAGGAAAATGGTTTTATATTGAAACAAGTTACTCAATTATGATTTTTTTTCTTTTAAATTTTATACATGGGATTATTTTTAAAGCGACAGTTTTCATCAATACTTTATTTCATTGTCTCGCACTGAACACTTATTTAGAGACTCTAAGGAGGATAAAAGAAAAAAAATTGATAGGACTTAGGATACCTATGGCTATAAAAATAGAGACAATAAACCAAAAAAATCGTTTTACAATGCATTTGAAATCAAGAGCTGCACCACTTTTGCAATTCAAAATGCGCATTTAAAAGTATAAAGATCGTGTTGCCAGGAACACTATGCTTGTAAATATCCTAATGCATCTATTCACTTATACTTTTCGAGACAAGGATTCTCAAAAATCGAGAAATAAAGTTCTCCGCCATTGATTTTCCACCAAACGATGAAATATTCCCCACCATCCCTCCACTCTCCCAGACTGTAGAAAGCCTATTCATGCGCTCTCTGAAAAGGATTCCGATAGGGGAAAACTATCGGAAAAATCTTATTTGCGTTTCACTGCATGTGTTTGTAAGTTTCACCTGCAGGCGCGCGTATGTAACAAACCTGTTGTTTTCGCCTTTGCGGAAAAGACTCGCGAAGTAGCACCAGGTCCCTTCATTTAAGCGCATACTTTTGTTCCGGTGCGCGCAGACTTTTCCGTTTCAAATCCCTATTTGCATAACGGCTCAGATACGGGAAAATAGTAAATCCATATTTATGTCAAAGATTTATCGAGCGGGGAGCTGTTTGATGCACTTATACCGACAGAGAAATTTTTCAGACTGGGAGAACAGACTGATAACGTGTGCTCATCAGCTGATAAGGGATCGCAGTTAAAACTTTTAAGAAGCAGGAAACAGCTTAACTGCTGACATTTGTAGTCTGAGGGGGGAAATTTTTGAAACAATGGAACAGATTTTTAATGAATGTAAAAGATGAGTCGTAGAGAAACTGGGGGATGAAACAAATGTGCAGGGTAAGCCAATAATTCAAAATATTTTAGCGACAAAGAGTAAAGTAGGGTTCGCTTGTGGTCAAGAAATTGCCGAAATGCTTTTAATAAATTTTAGTACTTTAACTATACTTTAAGTTCTTTAACAGTACTAAGTACTCTCTCTCTCTATTATATATACATACATATATATATATATATATATATATATATATATATATATATATATATATATATATATATATATATATATATAAAATCTCTGGCTTGGTACAAGAAGTGTCTAAGTCAGTTTTCTGCAAGATGACTTTGCTTGCTTATGTCTCTTTAAAAAAATATTTTCAATGTAAGAAGTACCCACGTACTTCTGTACTATGGTTTAGAAAACACTTTTAAAGCATCGGTCAGATTTAGGTACTTCTTACATTGAAAATATTTTTTTAAAGAGAGATAAGTAAACAAAGCCATCTTGGAAAAAACTGACTTAGGCACTTCTTGCACCAAACCAGAGATTATATTATATATATATATATATATATATATATATATATACTGGAAGAAGGAGGAAACGATTTGGCATAATAATAAAAAAAAAAAAGTTCCAACCGCTTACAGCGCCATCTATTGATACATTTTGGAATCTTATTATGCCAAATCGTTTCCCCCTTCTTCCAGTATATTCAGTTCAAATTTGAAGTCATTCTGAACAGTGGTTCTTTTTTTGCAGCCTTTTGAAAGTGGGACTTTAATTATGGACACCCTGTATATATATATATTTTAATTCGCACAACGGGCGTGCCTTAAACTTTGCAGTTGTCTACATTCCTACAGTGAATCAGTCCAGCAGAGGCTTAGTTCATCCGTAGTGAAGTGTTTGATGGTTTGGTTACATAAGGTACGTTCTCTCATTCTAAACCAAAAGAATTAATAAATTGCCCTACACATACATACATACATACACACACACACACACACATATATATATATTATTGCCGATAGAGGTTGACAAATAAATAAGTTACAAGAACATTTTATAGTTTATTTTCCAAGGTGGTTATTGCGTTTCAAATTGAATAACTTTCGCCCGCTCGCTCTCTTATGCCCAATGCAGGGCTGTATGGGTGCGGTTCCGGTTTTAGCACATGTTATTGGGCATCGCAAGGACTCGACTCAGACAGTACCTTGGACCTACTGTCTAAGGGTGCGTATACTGGATATGCTTATTTTGGCACAAGTTTCTCATTGGGCTAGTTTTCGTGCTGTTCAGAGGTTTCCGTATTTCAAACTTAACCGATATTTGGTAATGAAAATACTTTACAAGACATATAAATAATAATATTCACATTTTATTTACAAGGAAATATTAAAAAAAATTTTAAATAAAATCGATTTCTTCTAAATATGAACAGTAAATATGAAACTTGATATCTTTTTGAAAAAAAAAACTGACTTGGAAATGGAATAAGCGCTTGAAATATTTATTTTTGTTAATAAAATGCAAATACAGTATTCGCTTTCGCTTCTGATGGAATCGTGATTTACAATACCCTCTACCCAATAGCTTAACTCCAAGACAAAGCTAAATTTATGACGTAGTTTACATGTTCCGAAAACTTTGCCCATTTTTATTTCATAATATTCAGTTCCGGGAATAAAAGTATACCCACCCACATCCCATTGTTTCATTTGAATGTTGCTTTAAAAAATCGTGGCCTCAAGTTTTCAATAGTTCTCGAGTTTTGCGCCGCTCAATCAATCCTAATAAAATCTGCGATACTCTGAAAGCCTTTTTTTTCTCTCTTCTTCTTCTTTAATATTTATTTTAAATTCCGAAGGACTGCGGTTGAAAAGAAACATATACCCTTCTCTCTAATATCCATTTATAAATACGACTGGAAAAAAATCTTTCCACCAAAAGTACCAAGAAATAAAATTTCCCCCGCCATTGATTTTGAAGTCAGAGCCCAAGAAATATGCTCTCCTTTCGGTTTCGGAAAGGATTTCTCGTGTACCACAAAGGGATTCCGATCATACGTAAGTATTGGGAAATATTTACGATTTTGCTGTATTTATTTATAAAATTCACCTTTACTCAGGAAGTAGAAATTTTTTTTATTATTTATTCATCATAATTTTTTTTCATTTTTTTTTGTTGTTCTCTCGCCTCTCCAACTTAATGGTTATTTTTTATTTTAATGCCTGGAGTGCGAAGATTTATAGAGTAGTCAAGGGGGAAAAACTAAGGTATGCCTCAATACAGTGTGTGGTATAAATTCATCAATCTCTCAAACATGTTTGCAAAGCTGTCGTGGATCAGTGTCCTCTTCGTTATGGGCTATAAAAACCTGTCATTGCCACTGAGCACTCTAGAGGAGAAGAGACATTCTTTACGAGGAAATTCTTTCATATTGTTTGACGGATGGTGATGATTTAGGAAGTTATTCCTAGCTTATCGTATGTTTGCGAACTGGAGACATTGCCGGAAAAAAGCGTAAAACGGGATGCGTTCACTTGTATGACTAATTGCAATATAATCTGTATCATTTATCGCACCTGTTCATGATAAACAATTATGGTATGAAGTTCAGTCAACCTACCGTCTACATATCTTTTTTTGGATTCTTTTGTTTTTCTTTGTATAACCACAGGAGTAGCGTCACCCCCCCCCCCCAACTTAACTTGAAATAAATTAAAACGTTAATTGAAGTTCAGTTAAAATCGGAAAATTGTAGAAAACTTTTAAGAAAGTTGGTTTTTTCCCTCTTTTTCAAACTGTAACACTGAAGATTCCGATTATGTCCGATTAGCCTTAACATAGTTTTTACTAATGATATGATTCGTAACAAAAATTCGATGCTATATTTTTTTCTCCTTTTATTTATATTATATATATTTTTCTAATTGTATAACTTTTGAATACTACTCAAACATCAATTCTGTTGTTATTCAATTAAAAAAAAATCATAATATTTTATATTATACGTACCGTCCGGCAGTCAATGCGTTGAGGAGGACCTAACTAAATTCAATTCGTGCCCCCTCCCCACCAAAAAAGTTAGAAGCACGCTACGCCTATGAGTATAACCCCAGGCATTCGATACACGCTGTCGTTTCACGTTCGAGCGTCAGGCTACGGAAAGTTTCCGTATTGTTTTTCTGTATCTGATCATTTCTTTGATGTTTTCCGGAAAAACAAAATCGACTTTCAGTTCATCGCGGTCTTGTGGTATCAGCGTATCAAATTTTGATCAGTACAGAGCCCTGTCCACACTTGCCTGATCATGAAATATTATACTGATACGCTTAAGTCATAAAAGTGTGGACGAGCCTTAACAAGGGTGAAAACAGTTAACGATTTCTACATGACTGTACCATAGGAAGTGCCAATTTACAAAACCATCACAATATACAAAAGCTAAAACTGAATGAAATTATAAATCAGCAAAAAGCTAAAGGAAACTTCTTTAAAGACTCTTGGTCATTATTCTGTTATAACAGTCGCAGTACCTAAATATTTATGGAACTATTCGCAACAGTCGGGTTTGAAGAACTGTTTGCATAAGGTAAACGTTTTACGTAGCAACCGAGAAATTTAATGAAGTAAAATCACTACGTATTGAATTTTTGCTTTGAAGAGCGTCAAAAAATCCTTTGCACTAGTAATTATACAGAATATTGAACTGAAGAGTCAGAACTAACGACTACAACAGAAAGGGAGGATATATTGAGATATAACCTTTATATTGTTGAAAGAACGAGTAGTACGAAATAAGTTTTTATAGTACTAATGAGTTCCACGCTAAGATAAGAAAAAAAGCTTATTAAAAGCTTCCAGCTGTACAAGCATGTGTCTACCAATAATAGAGAGTAAGTCTCCTGTATCCTTTTCTCCTTAACCACCATAAAAATTTAAGAAGTCTTTTGTAGATCCCGTATACTGCCGTTGTGATATGTTTTGTGTCTTTTGAGCTCAAGCGAATAAAGCATATGTTACATACTTCAATATCTCTATTAGTAGAGGCAATGCTTTCACTATTTTCTCCCTTCTTCAAGACATTCCCTGCGATTTATTTATTAGGGGTACGGACACACAAAACCACACGAAATATTAATTAAAGCACGTCTTTTAAGGTAGGATTACGTTCCTCCATAACGGTCCTATGGAAAGGAAAATTTCAGACGCTAAAAACGTCCGTCCGTACCTCGGGAGTTGTAATTTTGACAGCGCGTCAAACCCAATCTGTATCATCGCTTGGACTAGCAGTAAACACTTAAACAGCATACTACCAAAATGCGTCAAAATTTTGACAGACAGGCAGATAGATAGTTAGATAGATACATTACACACACATAAAGAGGTAATCCTACGTTAATAACCCGCGGTAGTTGCGTTAGAAGACTACGTGAATTTTTATTTATTTTTTAATATGGCACGCGTGCACACATACACATGCATCAAAATATCTCTTTCAGCTTAAATTGCAAATATTTTAAAATTATTTATTATTTTACCTATGAATACATAAATGAAAGTTAGTTTTCATAGAAAATCTATTTCCTGCATAACATCTCATTTCCATATCCCAAAAGTGAGCTCCCTTCTGTCTTCCCGATATATCGAATTAAATACATTGAATAAAGAATAAACTCCTTAGCAGTAAAACAGAATTAATGTAATAATAGAGATTTGTCTGACGGATAAATTAGTAGGCTTTATATTTTGGGACGCGTGTCTCGTTTCCTTGTCCTATTATTAGCTGTTGGAGAAGAAATCTAATAATTCTGGACATCTATTGATTTGCCCATATCTTGTCTCTTTTCGTACGACATTTTCTTATTATCTTCCAGACAAATTGTTGGTATTTTCGTGCAATTATACGCCGCGCAGGATGTTTTCTGAGATACTTCTGGAATATAGATTTAAAATAATTCCCGAATATTCAGTCATTTGATATGGCATATTTAAAAAAAATTCATTTTAGGCATATTTTATAAGAGGGTAATGGCAAGCTATAAGGTTTGCTGAGTTTGACGACAAAAATTTCTTGCAATTTTAGGACGTTATTTGAGGAAAGTTATTATGCACAGCAAGTTTTTTTTTTTGTATTGTTTCGGAGAGAGATGTTATCCAATCTTTCACGTTTCAAAGACTATTAGTCAATAAATATATTTCTTCAAGGGTCGTAAAATGGGAAAAATAATTTTAACTAGTAAAATGAAATATTTTGCTGTATATTTAAAATCTTTCGAAACAGTTACTTACTTACACACACACATATATATATATATATATATACAGTAGAATCTCGATCGATCGTTCCCCGAATCATCGTTTTCCCGTATGTGTCGTTTATTTCACCCAGTCCCGACGATTACATTGCTTTGTTATGTTCCCGCATTTATCGTTCAGTTCAGTCGGTGCCTTGAAAAACGATAGATCGAGATTTCACTATATATATATATATATATATATATATATATATATATATATATATATATATATATATATATATATATATAACTTCTTTATGACGGCCAGTAATGATTCTCAAAAAATATGGCCGTTTTGAGGGGTTCAGGCCGATGTTGAGGGGTGACCTTCGAAAATAGGTTCCTTCCTTAACATTGGCTATATGGAGTCTTAAGTCAGTTCTGAACAAAATTTGGCCATTTAGAGGGGTGACCATCGAATAAAGGTGGGCAGCTAGGGAAGTTTCAGTAAGTGTGTATATATATATATATATATATATATATATATATATATATATATATATATATACTGTGTGTGTGTATAGGGCACAGAATAGGAAAAGTTTGCCCATTTCTATTACGCTCTTACATAAATGTGTTGCAAGTGGGAATTCAGAACCCGTATGCAATTTTTAACGAAATTTAATAGAATTGCTTGGAACTTTAATTATCAAGAGTATATACAGATGCCTTTTCAAATATTTTGCAGATTTATTCAGTCCGCGTTTATTTAGTCGGGAAAAAATAAAAATTCCATGAATTTTGCTTTCTTAACGAATATTTCTCGCCCCTGAAAAATGCAGGTGAGGTTATTCCCTAATGATAACAATATAGCTCCATTAAAATCATTAATTATGCTTTTGATACAACACCTCTTAAGAAGGAAATTCATTTAGAATTTAATTATCGAAAGAAAAAAGTCTCCCGCTGGTGATATGTCATTACTCATAAAAAGAAAGAACAGTTTCGGAATCCCTCAGTGGAATCACACCTTTAGGAGAGAACTTTAATTTGAATAATATTTATAGATTTTACTATTTTCGAATTCCAAATAGAGATAAATTATGAATGCATCCTCATACAAAATTCATGTCCCCAGAGGAACTCCAAGGCACAACGTCCCGGTTACAAACTGCTAAAAGAAAGATACCTTGAATATCATCGATTTTCACGTCAAAATGGCGATGAAATATGTCTCTTTGTGGAGTTGGGATATTTTTCATGACACGTAGCAGATCGACCGAAAGCTCCTGCAAAATCTTATTTGGGTATGTGTCACATTTTCTGGGCCAGTCGTGGATAAGATTCTGAGAAGGGGGATAGTTTTGAAAGAAAGATTTCAAGACACAATGCTCGCCGTAAACAGAATAAACAATGTGTCCTGTGGTGTAACAGCGCTGAGATTTAAGAAAAGTTTTTCCACTTATATGTCTCGGAAGAACTTTCTTCAATTTATAAGAGAATCTTAAGATAAAGATTCCGTTATTCAAGCTGAATAAATTAAATAAATAATGCAGATGTTAGGAGAGCAAACTTGTCTCAAAATCCGCTAACGTACGAGTAGCTTCGAACATAGAAACGCCACATTTGAGTCAATCTGCTTCACAAGATGACTGCCTCCCATGGTAAACTTTCAAACGGAAATCCCGCCTTTTAAAAGCTATTCTAGGAAAATCGTTGAAAAGCCATTATTAAATTGCAGCCTAAGGGTTTCGAAATCCTTATATCAGTAATTGCATTTACAAGTTTACGGTGACGGTAACAGCACAATGCTTGTTAAAATGATCTACTCTTTAAGCATCATAGAAATGGTAACATAAAATATGCAGATATCTTACATAATTAAAAATAACCACCTCGTTTATCAGTTATAGAATCTTGTTTATAATTCATTTTTACAGTATTACTGGAGATTATGATACACATTGCTTGCAAAGCATGAAACAGATTTCCTCCAAATATGGCTTATTTCTTAAGCGTTACTTTCAAGTAATATTCGGTAATATAAACACATAAAAATCAATTTAAGAGAGTGCTTTTAATATATTTCAGTTGCAGTACACAAACACTGCCTCCGTAACATGAAGTAAAAAGTTAGGAAATTTTATATTTTAGTTTGTATTTCACTGCTTTCTGTTGTCTCTCCCCGGTTTGATTATTCGCGAGTTTTCCCATAAATAATTATATAGTAAAATTTTGAGATTTTCCTGAGAGTATTTCTAACTCACATTTTGGCAATATATTGTAGTTCCAATAGTAAAACATACTGCAGTAGTGTAGTGAATTAGTTTTTATTTTGAGAGTAAAAATATTAAAAGTTAAAGTAAGAAAACCTAGAAGTATTCGCAGATTTTCCTATTTTTATGGTGGTGTGGTGGTACAATCCCTATAACCCTCACGAACAAGGAGGTTGACTGTCTATAGATTTTTTGAGGATATATAGATTTTCATAAGAACGATGCAATAAATTTTTTAAACAGTTAAGAGTGCTCAACAGACTGAATATCGGGTGTTTAAATTATATTCTGCGTGTATATTTCTATCTGTCATGGATATACAGGGTTCCCACTTATATCCGTTACACCTCCCTTAACTTCTAAACGTTGACAGCTTAGGCCATAAAGTTGGTGTCTAGGTATAGTAAAAAGGCTATGCGCTACTCGATGAGACAACTTACAACGTCATCTATCGACAAGTTTTGAAATTAGCGTTTTTATCTCAAAAACGGTACGAGATACGGATAAAAAGTCAATTACAAAGTTGTTCAACATTATCGATTTAGTATGAAAAGACACCTTGCGCACATTAATACTCAAAACAGAATGTAATAAATGAGCAATTGTTTGGTCGTGATTTTCAACACTACGGCACCGTTACACCAATGTGCAGCGAGAAATCCAGTCCAGAGTGCAAATGTGTATAATGGCTAATGGAAAGCATTTTCATCAACATAAATAAATGATCCTGAAGATAGGGAAGCGTCTCCGTTTCTTTCTTCCACTCTTTATGACATGACAATTTTCGAAATCGTGACCAAACAAATATTCATTTTTTACATTCTGTTTTAAGTATTAATGTACACAAGGTGTCTTTTTTTTACTAAACCGATGATGCTGAACAACTTTGTAATTGACTTTTTCCCGTATCTCGTACCGTTTTTGAGATAAAAACGTTAATTCCAAAATTTTACGATAGATGGCGCTGTAAGTTGTCTCATAGAGTAGCGCATAGCTTTTTTTTACCATACCTAGACACCATCTTTATGGCCTAAGCTGTCACCGTTTAGAAGTAAAGGGGGTGCAACAGATATAGATGGGAACCCTGTATTATATGCATGTACAAATCAATATGAATAATGAATAAGTTTTGTTAAACCTTACAAAAATACACGAAAAGCAACTTCTACGTAAAAAGTGAGCTAGTTAATTTTTTTTTAAACTGAACTAAAGAATACAGGAGTACGAAAAGTTTTGCACAGAGGTATTTCAAATATAGCAAGGTAAAACAGACAAATGCAATGACCTCTCTGGAGGCCACTGGAAGACCAGACAAGTCAGAGGACCAAAAGGGGTTATTTCTCTCTGTCCCGTTTCAACAATTCAATTCCAGGATTAAATCACCGCTCTCTCTCGGCAATCTTATCTCCCCGAATGGAGAGGCAAAATTACTTAGTTATAGATCGGTAGGGAGAAGGTGTGATAATGTAAATGTCAATAGCGGTACGCCCTAGGGTCGGATGCCTTCCGTGAGAGATCATCAAGAGAAAATGCGCTGGATTCATAAGCGACATGCTGGGAAAATCATGAAAAAAACGCATGCAACGCACTTAACAACAGCTGGAACCATAAGAGTTCGAGGCCCCTTTTCAGGGAAATTATACTGTTGAGTATTCAAGGTTCTTATTTTTCTGCGCTATCTACGGCATTACATAGGAAAGCCTAAAACCATCCCTGACGTCAATATCCTTGTTGGGATGCAGAATATAAAAATGTTTAATTCAAAGAAAAAAAAAATGTTAATGTAACAAAATAATTCTAGACTAGAAATATAAAAACAACACCTGCATAGCTGTAAGTCACATGAAAATTCTAAAAAATAAAATGCTACAGTGTCGTTGTCATTGAAAAATATTTAACCCATGCAGCTACTACATTTGAAATATTTCTAATCATTAGTAATTCTGTATCATGTGAGAAAAAAAAAAACTGACGCTGAATTTGTCTATAAACGCTAGAAAATTTCGAGATTAAAGCTAGACACATAATATAAAGTGTGGAGCCTATCTATGCACATGATACCATGAATTTGGATTCGGAGTTTGTTTCACAACGAATTATTTCTGTTTAAATTCTTAATAAAGAATTCAAAGACGCCATAGTAACGTAGCGAGCATAACTGGCGCCCGGGGCACAATATCTTTTTGGCGCCCCCCCTCCGAAAAACATATAGTAATATAATATATAGAATTAGTGAAATGGACCATTTAGCGCCCCTCTGCGAGTAGCACTCGGGGCATGATAGAACCCCTTGTCCCCTCCTCGCTACGCCACTGAGACGCCACAATTGAAAAGTTTTTAACTAAGCTTTTGTGAATTTTCTTTTGTTAACTATTTGAACATAAAATGTTGTTAGTAACATTTAACATTGTAATAATGAAAAAGGAAAGTATTACATGTACAATAATCCTACTGTTGCTTTGATAGCGATTCACGATTTATTACCTCGTATGCCGCTAATTTTATGACATTTTAAACTTTATTGCGTTTATTTCGTAGCGCAACCAGAATTCCTTACAGAGTGAAAGTAATTTCTAGGGAAAAGGGTGTGTGTGAGATGAAAATTAACTCTGGGACTAACATTTCAAACGAGTTTTAGGCTTCTGAGCAATTTTGTTCGTACTCTCGAGGGTGTTACACTGCTTTAAATTCTTCTTTCACCATCTCTCTCTAATTGTATCATACATAACATGCCAGTAATACTTATGTTTTGCGTAAGATAATGTAGATGTCGCAGGCATACACACTACGTAAAATATAATATTTTTAAAAAGATGAGAACATTAAGAATTTTTTTCGAACTGGTGCTTTTTAAAAGGAAGTTTTTTTTTTAATGGAGGACAGAAGAAACGAAAATTCTGGCACGGCAGAGGTGCAGAACAGAAAAAGAAACGGCGGATACAAACTGGCGAAGAAAGGTTCCTTGAAGATCATTGATTTTTGCGTCAAGTGGCGATGAAATATACTCCCTTCTGGCTCTAGAAGATTTTTCATCCTATACAAAGGATAGAGAACTATCGGAAAAGTGTTATTTGGGGGGCTCTGCCACATTTGTTTGAGCGGCAAATCGTTCACACCTGAATCCAATGACGTGCGATGATTTTATCCAGTTGTACTACTTGCTCGCCTGAGCAGTCTTCCTGCTAGAATACTAATACGGATGCAGCGAAAGAAATTCACTGATAAAACAAAAGGGCAGAATCGGAAATTATGGATTTCAATGGCGGTTATCTACTTATCTGAGGCTCTTAAGTTGTTTCTATTGAAAGGACAGATTTGTTCCAGCGTCTGTCGTGAAAGTGTAAATGGGGTAGCATATGCAAGATTATTAAAGGTTGAAGATTGAATTTAGAAGCATAAAAATATAATAATGTTTATTATTATAACTAGCCAATCAAACAAGTTATCCGTAGGTAAAAAAAACAAACAGATATCGGGTATTCTAGCGAAATCTACTACATATTTAAAAAAAAACCCCTAACTTGATTATAGATCCTTTAATAGGTTAAATATAACCAAGTAGTTAGATGACTGATAAATTTGATGCAATTTAAATATTGATTCAATATTAAACGAAAATTAAAATAGCAAAGAATCAGTTATATGTCTATAACAGTTGCAGAGTTTTCAAGAAAGCAGCGCCGCAGATTTTTTTGAGTAATTTTATAAAGATCTATAAAACACTAATGCCTAAATAAAAAAAAACAACAATTCTTGTCAAAAGAAAAGTACAAATTTGAGATATAAAGGGACCAGACAAGGCGATTATGAACTTGTGAGAGATTCTTCAGCCGGTTTTTAAACGACGAGATTTATTACTACGAATCTTATGAACTAGAAGGTAACCCGTCATTTTGACGTCATAATACTAATAATGACGTCAAAATGGAAAAAGTATATGAAAGTTAAAAAATATCCCAAATTATCTAACAATATTGCATTTAATCCACACCTTGTAAAAGCAAACCCTTTCATTATTTTTTTTATTTATTTAATTTTTCCATGCGATTGGAGTAGTAGACTGCCATCCAGTTTTTTACAGCTCACTACGCGATACTTGAGCTACTACTTGATTCATTCACATTCAAGTTTGTTTACTTTCAGAATTCATCGCAAAAGTAAACAGATTTTTAAAAACTGTTAATTAAAAACTTCCATTTTTTTTTTGTTCTGAATGTTTTATAGAAAAATAGGCTGAACATACGTGATTTGATGGAAAAGGTATTAGTTTTTAGGTAAGAAAAAATTCTGATCCACATCTGAAATTGAAATTAAGCCTAACTTGCCGTTTGTTTACTGAGGGCTTCAATTGAAAGATGAGTACAGCCCGGAAGTGTTATACAGAGACAACGGCTATTATATATATAATGTGTAAAGTATTCATGCACAGTGACATTAAAAAAACCCACGTAGGTTAATTTAAAAAATACCGATGTGAAAATTAACCTTTGTTAATTTAAACCCTTATCAATGTTGGGGTTTTTTTAAAGTTTCAAATAAATGCAATTAAATATAAATTTATTAAGATACGGGGAAATATTTTATTGACGCTATAAGCAATTCCGATTTATTTTAATTTCGGTAACCCAGCTTTAGTTGACATCCTTATCCACAATAATATTTTACGTTCTCTGGCAGAAAATACTCTCATGACATACCGAAAAAGCAATACCGTCCTGTCGCAACACGTATGTAAACTTAGGAATGCTAGACTCAAAATTTAATGTTCATGGGCTATACTTGAGGATTTTTGTCTCTCTCATTTAACGGTATGGTATCTGATAAATCGCAGTTAAAATTCTTACTCCAAAATTGGCAGTAAGCCAGTTGAATTACATTTCCGTAAAATTAAAACACTGATTCATTACATATTCTTAACTTATGTTAGTTTCCTATGACATTAATCTAGCAACCAGAAATGTGTCCGTTTATTTTTTTGGGGGGCTTAGTCAGAATCTTGTTAATTGAGATTCATCCATCCCAAACATAAAATATTCAGACATTTAATTAAAATCTTTAAAAAATATTAATCCAAAATTAAATGCCTGAATACTTGACAACTCATTTTGACTACATGCTTGTGTCAACCTTAGCATTAACTTTTTAAAACATTTTTTTATTTTAATTTGGTTAATTCACAGGCATTATAACGGAAAACTGTGTGATCACGATATACTGTAAGTTATATAAAAAAAAAAATCCTTGATAAATAATAACATTTTTCCTAATTTCCTTCACAGGTGTGGTTCGTATGTCTCTGCGCTGCTTTCAGACAGGAAATTATGCTTAGAACGGGATCGCTTTTTTTTCGATAACTTTTGTTTCTTTTACGTCGGCGACAGAGTCTCCAGATCATCTCATCCCGCTCGCAGTACAAATAAACCCAATTATTCATCCATTTTCTTTTGTTAAGTGCACTTCTGTCATATTCTAAGAGCTCAAAAAACAGTTATCGGCTTCGGCACAACGGCTCGCTTATCAAGTGGAAGGAGATAAGAAAACCACCTCGTGTGCGGAGATAAAATATTTCCCGATCCTTAAAATGGCGTCGCGGGACAGGATATAAAAGATACTTAAAAGTGGGAAAAACAAATAGGAAGACTATCAAGCACTCTATTTCTTACTCTTATCACTGCTTGATGCAGTCAAAATAAGAATACGTTGGGAGCTATTTTTTAGTCATTCACTTACTGGGTGGCGATTTAATGTAGGGGTAAAAACAAGTAACCTAGAAATTTTTACCGTTAATTTTCACTTTCTCATATAAGGCTGGTTCAGACTGGTAATTTTTATAAGAGTAATACAATCACTAATGGCTGAACTGTGCATTAAGCATACGTTGTTAACAGATCGGCTAGATAGCGATTGACCAAGAAAATAATATCACAATTTTTTTTTTTTTCAAATAGCGTAAAACCTTACAAAAATCAATAAATGAACCGGTGAAAGGCAAAGTGGCGTAAGTCAGTAAGTCAAGTGGTGTAAGTCCAAAGCGTTTTACTGCAAAAACTACAAAAATTACACTATAAAATGAACAAATTATAATTCATAATTTTTATAATATTGCAAATAATAATTACAGTGGAGTCCTGATAATCCAAAATGAGTAGGACCAGACCCTTTTCGGATTAACGAATTTTTCGGATTAAGTGAAATCGTTCTTAAAGTAAACTTAAATTACATCATAACGTGTGATTATCGCCTGTCTAAACATAACCAAATCTCGGGACGAAATGGGTGATAAGAGAGCGGAACGCTGCCTAGTACAGTATAGCAGTGTAAGTTGCTCTAAAAATACGTCCCAGTGCTTGACAGTTGGATTTTAGACGATCAGCAGATTGTTGAAATGGTTTTGAAAGAACCTGTAAACGTCTCAGAGAGTGAAGGTGAAGGAGACGGTGACATCGAACAGATGGTATCCCATACATTTGATGGCTACATTTGATGTAGCGCTACGCTACGTAGAGCAACACTCCACCGCGACCCCAACGGACACCATTTTTCTGACGCGTTGGTGTAATTTGGCTTTAAGGGAGAGGTATTCTTCTCTTCGACAAAAGAATTTAACAGATGTTTTCAAACCAATGAAGTTCAGTAATAATTAGTTCAGTACATTATCTAACTTTGAATTTTCTTGTAATTTTCAGAAATGTATTTTATATTACTTAGTATCACTGTGGTTTTATTGTAAACTTAGTTCTTTTTGACTTTTGGTTTCGGATTAAGCTGACTTTCGGATTACCGAAGTTTGGATTATCGGGACTCCACTGTATCTGCAATTCCACTATAAATTGAACATGGAGATTACATTTTTGGCCTCAAATAAAAAAAGTTGAAAATGTAAATTACACCACTTTGCCTTTCACCGCCTTAAATTTGAAATTAAAACTTTTTGTAACATCTTCTAGTATGAGGAATGCATTATTTATTGAGTTACGTATCAAAAGTGACTCCGAAAAAATGTAATTAATCTACTCAATACATTTTAAAACTCAACAGCAAAAAAAGTTAGGCATTTCTTTACTCCGTCTAAAATATAAACTCAGTACTATTAAATTTTGTTTAAACAGAGGAAGACATTCTTCATCATAAAATTGCTACACAGCAGCTTTTTTAATTGAAACTAAATAACTTTTCCCTGGGAAATTAAAATCGTGTTAATTTAAAAGAAACACACCCGGTACACAAAAAAGCAGTTGTAAATTCATTCCCTTTAGCATATTATTAGGAAAATAATTTCCAAACCCAGATAATCCTTCGATTATTCGTCAACAGTTTCAGCAAACGAAAATATCTCTTGTATCATATTTTCAATTAAAAATGTTAGCATTTTAATTAAATGTCTAAATGTACTGGTGAAATTAATAAGCAATTCTACACTGAATCCCAAATATTGATTGCACTATTAATACTTGTTAAAAAATTAAACCATCTATTTCAAAAGTGAAACTTCCCGTTGATTTTAAATATATTATTTCAATTAAAAATCAAAATCTTCTCTCCGAAAATTGAAAGTCTTAATTAAAATGGATGCGAAATCCTTACTTTTTTCATCGTTCTTCTTCAGAGTTACTGAAATTAACATATTAACAAATCTGAAGAACTCTGACAAATTGTCAAATGTCGAGATGACTTATCTACTCTCTATCAATACCAAGAAAAAGTTTCACAGGATTCATTTTTATTTTGATGTGCTAATTTTTTGTGACTTTTTTATATAGTTGAGGCATTATATATTAATTATATATATATATATATATATATATATATATATATATATATATATATATATATATATATATATCAATATATATATATATTAATTATATATGTATATATCCATAGACAGATATATCAAATTATTGAATACAATTATGTCAGATTGTAAGTATAATCAAAGACAGGAAGAGAATTTCGAAACAAAAAACTCAGCAAGGTAATTGAGAAACATAAATTGAAAATTAAACATTATGTGCATCTTGAAAATCTCCAGAGCAAGAAGAATAAGAAAAAGACACGTTGTGAGTGCATGTTATTTGTAATAAATTAAGACTATATTCAAGCATAGGTGATTGACATTATCAACCAACCGTTTCGAGATAAACTAGAAAACTATTTGCAAAACAGGTTGATTAAGGTGTTGGCTGATTAGTTTTCGACATGTGGAATAAATAATGTCAGATGTCTATAAATTACTGTTTGACGGCTGAAACAAGCTGTTATGGCACGTCGTATGGTAGTCAAACTTTAAAGGATTGAAAAATAGATAAAGTACGTTTGAGATATTGTTCAGCTTATATTTCAAATTTACTTTGGTTCTTCCGATAAACTGCTACAAATTAAAAAGCAACAACATTTTGCTTTGCTTGGAAAACACTTGTAAGAAATTTTTTGTCTTGCAGTTTTTTTTAGATATTTTAATTTTCTTAATTGATAAGACGATCAAGGAAAATTTTTGACAAATGAAAATAAATCTAATGAAATGCTACGAAAAATTTTTTACTATCAAATTACTAATTTTTAAGAGAATACAAGGATGAGTTAAATAGATGAGCATTGAAATACCTTAAAATAATACAGAAATTGTAACGCCTTTCAGAAACAAGAAAATATGCAGTCATCAGGGAAATCTATTAATGCAAGTTTGAGATTTCTGGTCGAAATGCAATTATCCTGATTTTGTACAAAATTCTCACACTTCGAGTAGTTAGCTCTAACTTGAATATACAATATAATTGTTTGAAGAAGTTTCTTAGGTAGGTTAAAATTTACAGTACCACTGCGTTAATTTATTACTGTGGGTTGCAGTACACGTGTAGGTATACAGAAGTAACACTACGCCTGTAGTTTTCTTCCTCTGTATGAATGGTCAAATTATTATTCCTAAAAATTCAGAGCCTTTAAGGAGGGGGGGGGGGGTTGAATGGAATTGATGATGACTGAGATATACTCCATTTTTAGTTAATTGGCAGAAATTGTAAAATAAGGAGTGAAATTCAATTGAGTTTAAACTAACATTAAAATAATAAACATGGTGTTTTCATTTTCTATATTAGTCATTTAATTTTATATTTTTTTCTGGTGCGCAGGAGTATCTTGTAGAATCTAGCCGATATCTAGGAGAAATTATGTGATGGGGCCTGCTTAAAAACAAGCATTATCAGTCTTATAAATTATGTTTTATTAGCACATAGTTATTCTTTTAATCGTGTTAAAAAAAGGCTATTAAAATCGGAACACATATAATTTTGATGTTTCTTAAGCCCAGTTATTTGTACTTTTACATGTCAGTTTATAAAAAAATGGATTCAGAATAATTTCTTGTAAAGAACTATCCATCTGGAATTCCATTCAAATACCCATATGGTGAATCGTATTTTCAATATAGTAGAATAAATGCTATGATTATGAAGGTTTAAAGAAAGGAAAATGCTTAATTCGAATCAAATTTGCCTGCTAATAAACATTGAGGCAAACAAGTTTGATCATTCATATACAGCATTAGATTATTTTTTCCAGAAAAATACTGCTCTCTTAAAAAATTCACTAATGGACATATCTGGGCCGCATTTGTAGCGTCGTAGGTAACAAACGTAAAGTTATACAGCCGAACAAAGTCTTTATGTTAGGCTTCATTAATATGCTTCGATACCGGTCATTTATCAAATGCCGGTTACATATACATAAAAAAATATAGATCATTGTCAATATATGCGCCATTAAATTCAATTATATTTAAATACTTTCAACTCTTGATTTGTCTTTTCTCCAATCTGCCATCTTAGAGATTCTAAGGGCACGATTTTAGCCTGGTAATAAACTGCCTTACTTGTCTAATCAGACTGTCTCCGAACAATACTGTCTTACTCCATTTAAAATATATCTTATCTAGTGCAGTGGACAATAGATGAAGACCAATTTAAGATGTCCAGTAACTGGGTTACTAGAGAGAAGCAGCTATCTATTCCTGTATGTTAGGTATTGATCACTTCTGTCTGGCCATTAGGAGACGTATTGAGAATATTTATCGCAAAAACTCCCAGTATCTCATTTTTACGATCCCTTTTACTGAAGGAAAAGCTGAAAGGATCCAACCCAAATGATTCTGACTTCATAATAATCGATTTTCTACTCTAAACGAGATGTCTTAGCGTGTCATTTCTGATGCTGCTTGTGTAAACTGAATATCACGACTTTTCCCTTTAAACTCTTCCTTATGTTACATTTAAAATTTCCTTACGGTTGAATTCCATTTCACAAATATCATAATGACTAGATAAAAAAATGAGATTTTTATGTTTCCTTCTTTTAATTTTTATAATTATTTCTATACACTGCAGTATAGGTTCCGGGAAAAAGTTTGATATATTTGAATCATGTTTCTCCATTCAAACTAGAGCATATATGTTAAGACTAAATACTACTGTAAAGTGAAGAATTAGGGATAATAACCAGCAAGATTAATAAATCTGTTATCTCACATCATAAAATACAAAGAAAATGAAAGTAATATCCTAAGCCACAAGTGTGATGTACAAACTATCATTACAAAAAGGAAAAAAACAATATAATAGAGAACTAATTTTTCTACAATGTCAGGAGGAAACAAAAGACCCTAAGCTTTGATAAGTTTTTAACTCCAGGCTAAATATTATGTTTTTGGTATGAAAAAGTAAAAAATTGGTAACAAGAGTTTCTCTGTCTTTTCTAAGATGCAACAGCTAAGTCTCTCGGGTAGATAACACGTATTGCACCTAACAGCCGGTAATTGTCTTCTAATAACAGTCTATGGCTGATTTCACCCGTTTACGAACAACTCCTAATCGAAGTTCTTAAATCCAGAAAATAACTACGCGTCTGAGTTATTTACTTTGTTAAGGAAAACATTCACGCATGAGGAAAATCGTTTGTCTGCTTCAGTTAACTGGACGATAGCATTTTAGATGATTTAAGACTAAATTTATCTCTCAAAGTATAATTTTGTCTATATGTTATATTTATTTAATACTTGTTAACTTATTATGTATATTTAGATTGCAGACTTTATAGTACACCGCAAATGCATGTAGTAATTTTCATCCAAAACATGTTTTATTAACTATTATTTCAAAATGTTTTTAGTAGCCCATAGGAACTAAAATCCTAGGACTTTTAATTTAGAAACGAAAACAAGGATGTAAATCTCTTCTTACACTCTAGAATGAACTGAAGTTATTACGAAAGGAGGATTTTTCTTTTTATCTGATGAACCTAGTTTTAGTGATTTATATATGAAGAATAAAATGCCGAGGAAGTTTTCAGCGTTTTCAATTCGAAGAAAATGTCCATTTTATCTGGAGGATAAATTAAAGTATTACAATATAATAATTTTGTAACGTAACTTATTTTGCGACCAAGCCTAGATTAAAGACTCTGTAACCACGGTCTGCCTGATCCGGGAAATCAGCCTTGTTTTCCTAACCTTCAGGGTTGAATTCTACAAATTGAAATTTACCGGTGATGTCAGGAACTCAGTCTCTAATTTTGTTACTCACTAGTGGCACAACCACGGAAGTGAGGTGGGTTGTGTAGGTAGGGTCAACCCTTCCAAACAGAAGCTTAAAAATCGATCGGAAAAAAAGCAAGTCCAATGGAGATTTTCAACCCTCACTCGGACTCCAAGAGACTAATATCCCCCTCCCCGTCAAGAATGCGATTCATTTATTCGAGATCTTCTGGATTGGGAAAATCTCCGGCAAAAGCTCTTACAGAATTCCTCCAGATCATTAACTGGTATCACAGAGCTTGTCCGGCAGGCGCTTTGAACTTTGGGAGGTGCTAGAGATTTGCAGACAGCCACCTTTAGGTTTGCCAGGGAGAACTTCAAGGGTCTAATGCAGGGGTCGTCAGCCTTTTAATACCTACCGCCTACTTTTGTATCTTTGTTGATGGCAAATTTTCTTTACCACCCATCGGTGCATATCCACAGTGACTCAATTTCGCGCAAGTGCGAAGTAAATTTTAGAGAGGAAGGTTTGCAAAAAATATGTACTTAAATACATATTTTTATTTAAACTTTGTAATACATAAATAGCTTCGAGTATACTTCGAGAAGTGTCCGGTGAATTATTACCTGTAATACAAGTTTATAAATGGAATTCAAAAGTAAATTGCAAAAGCACATTTTAAAAAGTCAAACTCGCGAATGTGTTAGCAGTGTATTCAATATATGGCGGGAGAACAAAATTTGTAACAGCGGAAAAAAATTCCCACCGCCCGCCCAGAAAGCTTGAATCGCCCACTAGTGGGCGGTAGGGACCAGGTTGACTACCACTGGTCTAATGAATGATTGCAGGCGTAAGGTCTTCCCATCGTGAAGGAAATGTAGGCCATCTCCTTGACTCTGTGGGGTTGACTGTAAATGATTTTTATGCTGACCCTTTGAAAGTTCTGGATTTTATAAGGGCGCATGGGCTTATGAATCTGGTTTATCTCTTTCTGGACCAAGTGAGGATTGGATAGAGCAACAACAACAGAATGTGATTCTGGTTGAAGGACTCGTTTCTCACATATATTCCTTTTCATTTTTGATTCATTCTTTTTCTTAGTTTTATTGAATAATTTCACTACGATGCCGATCTCTTAAATTCCAGTCCGGTATTCTTTAAAATAAACTACTCCAGCAATGGCGAGGAACTTGCTGTATATGAAATTTATTCTTCCCAACTCGCTTATCAGTTAGATTCGCCATTTTAATGTATAATATATTGAGCGAAACGACTATTAAAATCCCATATTACTCTCGTGCTGAAAAGGGGAATATTTAGTGATAAATTACCTATCTGTACCTCTACGCGCTTGTACGCACTTCCCTTAATGATCAAATAATGTAATTGCAAACCTGAGTTATAGTACACTGATGTATTGGCTTACAAAGCTTGCAAATTATTAGAGTTTCTGAACTACACGAGGATATTCTAATTAATGACATATTATTAATGGGACATACGTGTTATAGAAAACCTAGCTCTTGTTTCCTGCCAACGGTGAAGAAACTGAGAATTGGAACCCGAATCTCTGATGCAGAGGCATAACGTCGACAATTTATAACACTAATCCTTTCGTGTAAGTTTGGACCATTGCATGTTTCATGCACAAGTGATTTAAAATTATCTGCTTAAATTCGTTACATAGTTTCCTACACGCCTTTGCATTTCTTTTAAAGCTAAATTATATTCGTGAATTTTAATTTCCTTTTTGAGGGAAAAAAATCATATTTTTTAATAAATTTTCTAAAAGAATTTGAAATGGGAGAGCGGAACTGAAAAAGTCAGCCAAAAAATTAAATAGTGTATATTACTTTATAAAGACGATCTGAAAAAGAAAACCTTAGCTGCCCAGCCAAATAACATAACAGCTTAATACTTATATTTTATTCATAGTCTACGGAAAATTTTTTTGTTGTACGTAAAGAAAGATTTTTTCTCTTTCTACAACAACACTAAAAAAATAGCATATTTAATTTTTAATGAAGGAAATTTATAAAGTTTAAGAGCATCTGGATTCCCAGTGTGATTCATTCTAAGACTGGTGATCAAAATGTGTTTAAATTCACCGTATTTGCGGCGTAGTATAGGCGAATGTTTGACAAGTGCCTCCGCATTGGGGGTTTAAAAAAAAAAAAAAAAAAAAATCACCGTATGGTGAGTTGACTGCAAAGTAAAATATAAATCAGAGAAAAATATATATATGAAATACGTTATTTTATTTTGTAAACATTTTTATTGTTATTCTGTAAATATTCATTGAATATCGTAATGTCAGTACTACTGTTAATTTGTTTAATTAATTAGCGATAATTATTAATAGCTATACTTTAGAATTAAATTAATTTGACATAAATGTAACTCTTGATTTCAGCATGCATTCACAGTTTAGCAGCAGCACTGAAGTAATCTTTATCACGATGAAATGAAAATTATAGTAAGCGTACAGAAAGATTCACTGCAAATATTATGCAAAACGGAGCTCACATCTCCATCTAAATATTTTATTTTAATATTCCAGTTATTTCATAAAAGTACATTTATTTCAGTATCACACGTACAGCGTTCTAGAACCTTTTATATTTAACTTTATGCTTTAACATTATATACTTTTCAAATGGAGGAGTGATTGTGAATTCACACATTTTCTTGGAAATGTATTCTGGCATCGATAGAAGATGGATCTTTTCTGGGTGTCTGCCATATTTCCCATGCCATAGCCAGAAAAAGTTTTAAACTAAATAAATGCACTGCGGGGGCTATAAATACCACGTGTACCACGAGGGGGGACATGAACACGTGACTCTCTCTGCCCCCCTCCACCCCTTTATGATTCTCGCAGACTGTTCCATGGAAATGAATCTGGTGAACAATTCACCCTGAGCACAAGGAATCGTAACCGTTATTTTTGATGTCAGTAACCATAGGGGATGATGTCAAATGGATGTCATTAAGGACAGGGCGGCCTGCCTTTGGAAAACGCGGCCAGGAATCGTAATGTCTGGAAAAGGGGGGAAGCGGTTGGGGTAAGGGAGAGGGGGGTGATAGCGGGGGTTGGTATCTGTGTACACAATACTAGTTTCATTAGCATTTTTATCGGGTATTTAAAGTGCAGGCAGAAATACTGTTCGAAAATTACGGCAGTGCCCGAACGAAGGGAGATTGAACCAGACTCGTTTTATATTAAGCGGAGGTTTTGTTATGTTCAAAGTGAACGAGAGCTCGTTAAAACGCAGGAACTCAGCTAAAAAGTAAAAATTAGTGCACTTTGAAACGGAGAAATTTTACACGGTACGAACACGTCCAATTCAGCCTAGTTTATGAGCGCTGTCATTAAGCCTGGAGATGATTACATTGACTCTGGATGCTTTATTTCAATTCAAAAAGCTTAATTTAGCTCTCAAACGTGCATTTTCTAACTCGATGACATTCTCATTATTAGTTCAAGTTGTAATGAATGTAAACATAATAGGAATTGTGTCTTAAGAAACCGTGGAGATGTAAAACGAAGTTTTTTTTCTTTCCCTTTTTGGATACGCTATCCAAATGTAACGAAAATCAAGCAGCGGCCTTTTATTTTACTTAATTCTGTACTCCAGACAGTTATAATTCGTAGAAACAACTTTGTGGATATAATGCAGAACTCGAATAGCCCAGTTTTGGGGAAATGTGGGCGAGAGATTATGCCTGGTAAAAGGGGGAAGGGGAATACATTTGAAGGCACTTCTAATTTAATTAGCACAGTTATTAGGCATTTAAAAATGCAAGCAACAAATTTGAAAGAAAGAGGTGACAGATGATCTGGATTATGTTATTAAACAAATAGAATTATGTACGAGAGAACAAGTCTGGTTTCATTATAACTGTTTCCATTACAGCTTTCTTTATTACGAATGAGATGTAATTATTGTAGTGAAAACTTGGCTAATATTTTGCTGGCAAAAAGAATTAATTCACATTCTGAAAGATTCAGAAATAATTTTTTTTTAAAAAATCAAAATTATACTTAAGAACATCCTTTATGAAATAGATACGAGTCCAAATTGCAATATTGGACACAATATTTAACGGAGATCAGTTAATATTCTCGTATTTAATCTAAAATATTGGATCTATTGATCGATGAGGTTTTAATGTTTTTCCGCATTTGATGCAATAATAAATTATTTACAATAGGAAATATAATTCATTCAGTGGTGAGTTATTTTTATTTACCTAACTTGAAATAGATTTAAGAAGAAATGGATTCTTTAGATTGAATAATAAGATAAAAGGCCAAATTTTTTGATTCCCTAGTTTATACAATTTTATATTTTTTTATGTAAAAATGAAATTCGGAATTATTTATCATCAGTCTACAATTCATAACATTTTTAAACAAGGTCCTGTATGAAATAGGAATGGCTTCCAAGATATATTAAAAAAGAACATTTTATCAGTCTGCCAAAAAGGAAAAAAAAGTTATCGGTATATTCATGGTTTCTTTCCCTTTTTGGCTTTTTTTTTTTAAGATCAAATTGATAAAACGAAGGAGAATGAAAAATGGTAAGTAAAATATATCATCATGATTTCATAAGCGACACCAATAGATGGCGTTGGCTTCTGATTTAACTATTTTGTCTCCTTTTCAGTTTGAAGAGAGATTCGGTATCGTGATTTCAAAAGAGAGATTAAGTGGTCTTAAAAGTTTTAAACTTCAGTATATTTTATCGAAAACCAAACTAAGGGCCGTTGTTTTCAAAATAAATCTCGGATTTAAAAAACTAAACTAAATTCATTCCCATTTTGAATTATTTCACTTGCGTAACAAATTTTCAAATTGTTTCAAAATAGGTATATTAGTTTTGATTTAAAAGCTTTAAAAAACTTATTGTAACTCTAAAATCATGAATAAAAACATTTCTAGCAATAAGGGAGATTGAATATTCTACTTTAGTAATATAAGAACTTTAATCTGTTGATTGCGACTTTTTAAGAAACCTACGCTCCATGCAAATACAAAATCCACTTCGCATTAAGATAGGCATTTTATTATTGACCTACATATTAGTTAATTGTTTATTAAAGGAAGAGTTTTGAGGTTTATAGCATAAATATAGTAGTAACATATCATACCTTCTGTGATCTATCTCGCAAGGCTTAATCGAGTTAATTCTTACCTAAAATAAAGGAAAAAAATTCATTAGAAAAATAGCAAAGATTATCACTATAAAAATAATAAAAATGAAATTAAAAAAATTACTAGAGTTAATGAGTTACATTTAATCAATTTTTCATGATTTAAGAGAATGCATGAACATAACACTTTTAATAGAAATTCAATTAACTTTTCAACCCTGTTGAAAATAATCCATCAAAAGGTCGTGTTTTAAAAGGATTAGTTAAAAACATTCACTTAGAATTTTTACATATTTTAGAATATTCTAAGTTAATTCTGTGAAGAATTAAAACAATGAAAAAAAGGAGAATTTATTAAACAGTTTTCAAAAATTATTTTAATTCTTAGCAGCGAAAATCCGAAAGGAAAATATCGGCTAAATTTTCTATTAGACCTTCGATGCGCTTTTAATGTGATATTTTAAAAACCTCCATCACTATTAAACAATTTCATTGACACAGTAACTCAGAATATTATATTTTCGTTTACTTCATTTATTTCATGATGAAACTTCCAAAGGAAAAAAAATCTAATTATCTATATTTTAATTAAAAAAAATACAGTCGTCTAAAATTACGAAATCTAAGTTTTATAAATTCATGCGAATTGACAAAAAAAAAAAAAAAAGAAAAGAGTAAAGTTTTCATAATCGGCAGATTTCTTTTTTTTTACAAGAATTCATGGTTTGTTGATTCCAAAATCCTGCTCTGAACAAAGAAATTAGTAAAACAATAACACTTTTTTCTTTAAAATTAAAACTCAGAACTGAATATTACAACTATTGTTCACTTCTAGGTAATGTAAAATATAAACAAATCAAATAAATAAAAATTAAAAAGCGAGCATAGACTGCTAAAACAGTATCCCTGGTTACCGGGTTACCAGAATCTTGCTTCTGGTGCGTGGATGCCCTGAGTGCTTGATTTCTGTTTGTTTTTTGTCTATATTCTTATTGTATTTATCTAACTCTGTTGGATTATTTATTTTTAGTTATATCACTTCTAGGTAAGTTACTTATTGATTTTTAAACAGATATTTTATAGTTCACAGATGAGATACACAAAAAATGACAAACTGCAAACGTATGGAGTCAAAAGTCACAAAATAGTGCATCTAAGGGTCTTTTTCCCGAGAATGGCCGTAAAATAAAATGCCCCTTAGCAACAACTACAATCAGTTTTATTCTGGAAATAAACAGAGCTTTTTATTTTTTCACCATTTTTTTCTCCCACTGTGCTCGGAGATACACCTCGCGCACGAAAAGTGCATACGGTCATACACACGGCACTGAAAATCACGTACATTTATAAAAGAGGAACAGTAAATTCCATCAAACCGTTCAATCTTTTACACACCCGGTGACACCCCCGCACATAAGGGCTCTGATTGTTGCTTTTTCCATATTGCCCGGTAACCAGGGATACGGAAAATGTAATGCGAATCGCTATTTTTAGATAAATGCGCGAGCCACGGGCCAGCGGCCACGTTCATTAACGAGACACGAGCAATACAGCGCCTCCCATGGCAGAAAGATTAATGACAAGATAGAGAACAAGGTCAAGAATTAACAAACGGAGCACTGTCATCCAGGCTGCAGAGGAGAAGATTTTAAAAATGAATTGAGACGCGATACTCCACGGCTGCATGCGTTTACCGCAAAACCCTTGCTATCGCACACTGTGTTAGCATGAATGATGACTGTTAAATTGAGCGTAAGGGGGTACCAACGCAGAATACCAAGTGCTGATTGAAAGAGACATACTTGGAAATCCCTTTTTAACAGTTATGCACCGAAACCGTTATGTATCTAAGATTGACACAGATATATTTATGCTTTTATCTATGGACTTCATTGTTCTGCATACGGGAGGAAAAAGATATACGATTCTACTTATTTTCCCCAATCACGGAAATAGCTCGTAACAAATTATTCATAGATTTAGAGGCGGGAACAAAATTAGGCAATGCAATTCTGGTAATAAAGCATATTGTAGGACCGTGAAAAACAAACAGGAAATTTTCATTAAATGACTTGGAGATATGAAGGGGTATTAGAAAGTTTAATTATCTCCTACATGGGGACCATTTTCGAATCTCCAACTTTTGCTGCCGTGTTAAAGATGTGCCCTCATTTTCAAGAACTTGTCGAGCTGACTTAGTCATTAAAAATTTTCTCTGACTTTCAGTGTTACAATTAATTATTTTGTAATTTATATTAAATTTTTTTACAGAATCCAGTGTAAAAATACTTTATGGGTTTCAATAAAAAAAGTACCCTTTTTTAATCGCGAAAAATGCATGGATAATTCATTCAAAACTGATCAATTGGCTTTGCATTTTCGAAATTTCTACTTCCAGTTCAAGATCACGGAATTGATAGTTTTATTCATAGATATTCTTTTAAGTAATTTAATTACCAGAGGCTTAATCACCACCCATATATTCAAGGATTTGAGTCAAATATTATCAGATGCTAAAGAATTTGAATACTACTACGAAGTTAACAACAATAATTAAAAGAAAACAACAAAGATATAAAGGCACAAATAAATGAAATTTAAAAATGTATAGAATGACCTACAGTCTATACATATGTTTTGAAATTTAGAATTCCCCAGTTTCTCTTAACTAAATAACTTTGTCGAATTCTGTTGTTAGAGTAAGTTTTTAATAACATTATACTCGTATCTAATTCTGCATTACATCTGTTAATAAAATTTATAGATAGCGTTCACTGGGATATTTGCGCTGGAACAAAATAGCAGGCATTCCTATTTCTAAAACAGAAATACTAATATAACGATGTTCCCGTTTAGTAAACAATGTAATATTCATTATGAATATTTTCTTATGAACTTTTTGATTTGTTAAACTTATATTTCGGTATCGCAATATCACGACTTAAAAAAATATAAATAAAAGGGCAGCTCCCAAAGAATTATCCCAATTCTTATCTCTACCAACCATAAAATTCCTTGAAGAGTAGGGTGGGAGATAATTTTTGCGGAAACTGGGAATTAACATACCCGTTATATATGTATAGGAGATATAGATATTTCTGAAAGTCTGTGGAACTTGGGGGAATTGAATTTGGAAATCCGCTGATAGCATTTCTGGCTGGCGATATTAGGCCAGCCTGAATTATCTCTCAATCGTTATTGCCGGAAAGAAAAGGCTAAATTTGTAATTAAAGTGTCTACACACACATATATTATATATATATATATATATATATATATATATATATGTATATATATATATTTATATATATACCTGTAAGTTCATGAAAACGCTTATAATTTCCCCCTTTGTTCATGGACCATCTTGAACACATGACTGAACTAGAGCTTTCACTTCTCTACTTATTCATTGAATATAAGCTTCAATATGTTAAAATTACTGCCCTTCGAGAATAGTAAGTTTAACTGAAAATTTATTTGAAAGCCGTTTTGATTTTTGATAATTTACTGCAGTAGGATTCAAGCATAAATCCAAACACAGATTTCATTTAACTCTAAAATAATTGTTTTGTAAACTAAATCTACATCGTTTACTTCGCCTACACCACTTGGCAACGCGTTCGCAAACAGTAAAGCTTTCAAGTTACATATTTATATGCAAAACGTGCTTTACATTTTACTCGGGTTGCAGCAGAACGTTATTTCTATCACTAAAGCCACAATGCGCAGTTTATGACAGCAGCATAAAGATCAGAGTTATTGCAGCGTAAGGAAAAGCCTGGTTGTGTATTCATGAACACTTTGTATGAAATGTTACGGTTGTTACAGCTCCCAATGGTTGTTGGAACAAGTCCATGATTTTTCTTTCCAGTAGTCCCAGGATTTTGTCGGTTTTAATCATGGCCTTTTTCGCGTTTTTTTACCTACTGGTATTCTTTTTTGTTCTCATCTTAAATTGAAGGGAGGAATTTTTCGGGTTTGCTTTTAAAACGCACTTTAAATTTTATGCTATAGAATGTCCTTGGACAGCACTGTGCATGTTATATATGTATCGTGAACAACTTTTTTTTTAACACTATCTCATTCTTTTTTTAAAATTGAGAACAGCATATTTACTCTTGAATAGAATGGTACATTCATGATACTCTTAAACTCCCTTAGAGAACTCTCTACGGGACTCTCTACTCTCTGCGTAGTCTACCCGTGTTAATCAACGAGCGACTCTTCAGGGAAATTAGAGACTTACGAGATTTTAAAATGGTACTATGTGCTGTAAAAATCTACTATTCAAAGATTTTAATTGAGAAACTTATTCAATTTGGTTAGTTGATTGAGAATGCTACAATCCTCTTTTGCTATAGTATCATTCACGCCAACAGCGGGATAAGATTACGCAGCCTCTGTAACCAAATGCTAGGTTATCAGGGTATATCGTCAGGGTATCATCATACGGCCTATTTAAACAGGGTTTAACAAGGGACAGTTATAAAACCCTCCCCTTATAAAAACTGAAAGTTAAAAAAAATTTCCTTTTGGGGGTGGGAGGAAGGAGCATTTTGTTTTTTCCCCCTTTAGACGTGTTACCACTCTCTCGAACAATTTGCTTTCTATTTCTAAATTTTTCTTCAGCATGGATAATACACACTGGGAAGTAATCAGTGTATATTACATTAACAAAAGCTTTCTGAATTAATGTTAGAAGTTTATATATGCATAATTTTTTTCGAAAACAATAATTAAGAAGTTTTAAATTTAATCAATTAACTGAAACATACGTTGCAAGGCGTTGAATATAATATTTATTACACAGGTCAACGGAGGTTTTGGTGCCGGGGTATTTGGAGCTGATTTCATATGAATTTGATTCCCTGAATTTAAATATGGCATTAGTTTTTGCCTAGGAGCTCAAATTTCTAAGATATAACATTTTAGTGAATATATACGTTACACTATTTTAAGTTGCATCCATGGATCAAATTAAAAAACTAAACACGGAATTTTTTATTACTATTATATTTTTATAAAATGTCAAAGGCACATAAAAATCATAGAGAATACTGCTGTAGTACTTATCTATAGTTACAAAGAGCAAGAAAGAGGAAAAAGTCATCGATGAAACCAACTAGTCACTGAACACTTCGGAAACTTCTTTTCCGCTACATTCTTCAATGCATTTTCGAACAGCCCCTTTTTAAACTCCGGCTTTAGTCTGCCATCATGTGCGTATCCTATCGTTCTTGGTAGCGGTCCTCCCCAGTTTTAATATCCTGGTGAAATCTTTCACCTTGTTCCTCACTGGTGTCTCCTAAATTTTTAGGAAAATGGTTGAAGTGGCTGTGTAAATAGTTCACTTTAATGCTCATGTTACACCTAAGGGATCTGAAACTGTTTAGCATCTCGTTTACCAGTTCAACTTAGTTTTCAGCTTTGCATTTGCCCAGAAAATTTCTGACAACTGCAACAAATGAAGTCCAGGCTTTTCACTCAGCCTCATTCATGGAATTTACGAAGGCAAGGTTCTAAATGAGTTGTCTTATTTGTGGGCAGTCAAATATTCCTGCTTTAATTTTTTCCGTACTCAACTTAGGCATTATGTGTTAGGCCTATATGTGCAAAGCATGATCCGTTCATATCAAGAGTTTAACAAACTGCTTCATTAGGCCCAGCTTGATATGCAGTTGAGAAAAGATAATTTTCTCTCGTCCAACTAAGGGATCGTTAATGACATTCTTTTCCACAACGTTCATGTTTTCTTTCTTAGGCCACTTTTTTGTAACCCAGTGGTGTATTTTGTCTCTGCTATCCCAGGAGCACACGATGCAAGGATATTTGGTGTTGCCACTTTGCTGTCCAAGGAGAAAGTTTACCATTTTTAAGTCCACACAAATCACCCATTGATGTTCCTACTTTATCTTCTCCAAGACCAAAGCTATGGTGTCATATTCTTCTTTCATGTTCATTGAGTGAGCAATTGGTATTGAATCATATTTGTTCCCATCGTGAAGAAGGACACATTTCAACTTCGCTTTGAGCTTTCAATAAATAGGCGCCAGTCATCTGGAAATTATTCAGGAAGACCTATTTTTCCCACGAGGACAAATCACCCATACTTGAACTTATTGAATAAAAAAAATTTGATAGATGAGTGGTTGTACAGTAAAACCTCGTTTATCCGGCTCTCGTTGATCCGGATCAGATTTGTAGTCATTTTTATTTAATGTTCACATAAGATAATTTTTTTCACTATGATTGCAAGAACGTAACTACAAGTACGCCAAATATTCGTTTTTTTAGTTTGGTTCAATGTACGGCTCCTGCATAGATTGTACAATAAATTATGGTAATAAAACACTTTATGTTGAGTTTAAGAACGCTTTACTAGACTTACCAATTCTTTGTTAAAATTTATGTGAAAAGTTATTTTTATAATTTTTAATGTCTTGTATATAATACTATGTAATTTTATTACAAAACAAAGTAAGTTTCTTAGTTAAGGATTTTGGAATGCGTATTACCCATATTACCTGGATTATCCGTATTGCCTATGGTCCCAGTTAGTCAGGATAAACGAAGTTTTACTGTATCTCAAAAAGTAGAGCTGATAGAGAAAAACCGATTTCATATTTAGATTCAGCGTTTCATATATAGCTAAAATCAATTTTAAAATCCTAGGCACCCCCCCCCCCCCCCAATTTTTTTTTGTAGCTCTGTGTTATGATTCAACCTCACCTAACTCCCCATTCAAGTTCCAAATTTTAAAACATCAATTTACACTTGCTATGTTATTGAAACTTCGTTATTCAATTTTTTTTGTTACTTTTCCTAAATGATGGAACACAAACTTAGTGGGAGTATGCTTAAATAAAATTAACAAATTTAAATTAGATTGTTTTTCCTGTTTGTTTTAAAATTTTGGTTTATCGAATACACACCTAAGGTGTTACTGTAGATAATCTTATTTATATATGGCAACTCTTAAATAGCATTTTAAACCATGTTACGTGATTTTACCCTTTACTGTGTTTATTGTGCTACCTACTTTGTATTTCTCGAAAATTAATAAAACAGGATAAATACTGCAGAAAAAAGGGGTAATTTGTGATACTGATAAATAAACTCCAAAATTTCCATATTTTTTAAAGATAAACGTGCAGTAAAAAAGTTACTTCATTTCAGAACTTGTTACTGATAGTGATAAACAATAAGAGGCCATGCCTTCATCTGATAGTGAAAAGAAAAAAAGAAAATTCTGTACATAAACATCACCAAATGTAAGATTTGATGAATTTTAGACGCGATCAAAATTTCTCTCAGTTTTAGTGCTGCACATGTTGATGCTTTATCCGAATAAGATGAAAAAAAAATACGGTTACTAACAAAAAAAATCCTGTATCTGCTACAAACAATATTAACATTCATTTCAAAATCGAATATAAAAGAAACGATTCTTAATTATTCCTTTTTTCCCCCCATCAGATATACTTTCAAACTTATCTTTATTCACCACTAAATCATCAAACACAACGATATTTTAAGCTTTTTCAGCTAAAAAATGTTCGCATTGCCTCGGGATATTAAACCGAAATGAAAAAAACGTTCCAATAACTTACGGCTCAAAAATTCGCATTCTAACGCTTTTTTGACGAAAAAAAAGCAAAGCTACAGAAACTCAAGTCAACACTTTTTTTTCAAACGCAGCCTTGGCAAAAGCAGATATGGCATAATCAATAACCTGTGGGGCACCAAACGATCTGAGAACCCACCAAGTGCCTTCCCATCCCCGGCACAACATTCCCTGTTCCTTTTCTCACATTCTTTTCTTCTGCGTGACCTCCCCTATCATTATATTCCGGTGGATCGAACTTTAAACCCGGGGCGGTTGAGTTTAGTTCACTCGTGTGCCCCCCTGCTCCTCCCCGAAGCTGGAGAATTTTATACTTATATAACCAGAATAGTCGATAAAATGAAACTTTTCGAAGATGTTTTCTACATTCGATTCCGAAATATGGGAAAAGATTTAACTATCAGAAAGTTTTTGATACGCTATATTATATATATATATATATATATATATATATATATATATATATATATATAGATAGATAGATAGAAAATGCCGTGTTGTGCGAAACCGTGTTATATGAGACCCAGAGACAGTTCAAAAAAGGGGGTTACGTTCTGAAAATTTATTAAAAGCAAACTTTTTTAAAATTCCATACAAACAACTTAATTTTTATTAAAAATATAAATGTATGTATAACACAAAACGAAAAGAAACAAAAAAAAGATTATTTTCATTTAATGTGACTTTAATTTAATAAACTTCTTCCTCATCACTGCTTAGTGCAATCAAACGAGAACGTTTTTTCGATTGAACGATATCACCTTCACTTTCAGAACCTTTTTATTCATTTAGATATCTTCACCTTCTATCCTCTTTAAAAAATCCTTAATTTTGGTTTATTTGCTGGTTCTTAACAAGGCCATTGTACATTCACGGTATGGAGATAGGCAATTTTGCAGCTCCCTTTTGAATTTTCGGCTTCCTTCAGCGGAAGGGTCTGATTCAGGCAAAATGATTCAAGATTTTCAGCTAAGATTAGGCCTTCTTGTAATTTTATAGAGTTATAAATGAATACATTATAATTTGTTTATACATTTTCATGTAAAGCCACCATAGTTCATTATTCCTTCCCATCATTATTTTAAGGTAATTTAGTTTTTAAATGTGTTAAACAAAAATCATATTATCTAGTGCTATAGAAGTACAGTGTCGTAGAAAGGTTTTCGCAATTTTTTTTATCGTGTTAGAGTGAAACCGTGTTACAGGTTGCAGTGTTATACGAGGGTTCCCGCAATTTATCTTATCGTGTTAGAGCGAAACCGTGTAAGATGCCGTGCTGTAGGAGAGCTTTCTGTATATATAAATATATATATGTGTGTGTGTGTGTGTGTATGTATATGTGTATACATTATATATATACAGTGTGGCAGCTATATGAAAAAATTATTCAGCTATATGAAAAAAACTTCATAACTTTTTAATTGTTAGCGAGATTCAGTGAAAACTTGGTGGTTGAATTGCTGGACATATTGGGATTTTTTTTTAGCACGTGCACTCTTATTGTTTCTGCTGTACATTTTTCGTTGAAAATGTGGAAATACGGCGTTTCTGAGCGTATATCCGTCGTCAAGGCCTACTATTTGAGCAATAACAGCCTGATTGCGGCTTAACGAAAATCCTCGTTGCGATATTCATTGAAGGCACGGTGACTGCTGAACGATAATTTTTGAAAATGATCTCATCCCTATTATCCAAAGTATCCCAGATTTTGAAAAGATGAGGTTCATGCAGGACGGAGCACGACCCCATCGGACCAATAGAGTGTTTGAAGTCTCGGAAGATCCCTTTGGAGAGCAAATGCTGGCTTTAGGGTACCCAGAGACCACTGGAATGGGAATCGCTTGGTCGCCATATTCTCCTGGTCTCAACCCTAATGACTCATTTTTGTGGGACAATATTAATGCCAAAGTTTACACAAATAACCCCGAAACAATCGCTGAGCTCAAAACAGCCATTCAGGAGGTCATCGAAAGTATCGATGCCTCGACACTTCAGCGAGTTTTACAGAATTTTTCTCTTCGTCTGCGCCACATCATAGCCATTGATGGCAAGGAAATCAAACATGTCAAACTAAATTCCATCATCTGCAGCTAACTTTATTAAATTTGAATAAAAGTTTTGAACTCAGTAGTTTTTTAAAATTTAATTTTTTATTTCATATATCTCAGTAATTGTCACCTTGTATATGCATACAAGCAGACGTACACTCACACGTACGCGCGCACACGCATATAAATGAATAAATGACTATATAAATTTACTCATTAACAATCACATTTCAAACTTGAGAGATGAAGGGGGACCAAATTCAGAAAACTAACGAGGTAATGCTAATGAGACATATCTTTTTCAATAGTGCTAACATTAATATTGATGTGTCATACCTGTTTAGTTCACACAAGATTTAAGTTTCAACTTTTATGCATTAATCCTTTTTTTATAAGGAAGGTGTGCCTTACTGCGGAAGTATATGTACAAAATTGCCCTTCCTGCAGCTTTGTTTTTGTGATAGCATGAATCAATGCATTTTATTCTCAGTTTATTTCATTCTTTATATATCGGCAAATGTACGACACATTCATCATTCATACACACACGTATGTACTGAGTGAGGGAGAGGGAGAAGAAAGGAAAAAAAAAAATAACCTCCATCTGGACTCTTTCAAAACACAGGGATGAGGGTAAGTAATACATTCAATATAAATGATTCAGGGACTAGGGCCAATCCAATGGTGTAGATGCGAAACAATTCATTGGGAGGTTAAAAATAAACAAAGCGCGATAAAAACTGTTCAGTTTCAATAGGATGGTGCTCCTATTTCTGGTGAACTGAACTATTCATAGAAATTTAATCAGGTTGGTTAGTTGGTTAATGTTTTGTGGTACAAGGTCCAAACAGGAGAAGCTGGGCATTTAAATAAAATGGGCATTTTAAAGCATTGCCTTTAATAAGGATTATGCAAGTAAGAAGAAAATATAAAAAAGTTGAACCGAGCCAAGTGACGAGACCGGAACACTTGACCCCGCACCTCCAGAGGTATTTTGGAAACTTGGGGGACATTGCAGATACGACATATTTGTTCCGTGTACCAGCCTCCATTAGTGTACACGCCGGTGGTTTTGTCAGCGACGGGCATCGAACCAGCGACGTTCAGATAACTGGCCCGCTGCCCTTGCCAACCGGGCCACCGCACCCTCTTAGAGTTAATGATACTTTAATATAGTATTTCAATCAGTTAACAACGAAAACTTTTGGAAAATTGCCGACCGGCAAAACAGAGTGGAGATTTTTCCAAAGGACAAATTTCAAATTTATATTTTCAAAAATGCATAAGATATACTTCTTTGTCCTTTACCGAAAAAAAAAAGGCAGATGGATATTATTAGTTTTGATCCTTCACCACTAATATAACCTCATTCATGTAATCATTTGTAATCTTATTTAATATTTAACGAAACACGGAAAATGAGACTTTAACCTAAACTATAGTGAAATGTCTAATCATTAATTCCCAAATTACATGCATGGGAATTTTCTATTTTTAAATAATCTTACAAAAGAGTAATACCAGTATTTTTTTATTAAAAAAATTACTGGAGTAGTTTCTTATCAATTCCATTCCACGCAATATTGCCAGAATGCATGCATTTATTACAGTTCATGGTTTTTCATTTTTGAGTATAAGCGAGTGTGGTAGAGAACCTTCCATGTTTTTTCCCCTCGAAAACTACTTAATGCATTCATGAGCTCAAATACTTTACTAATGGAGATTAAAGATACATAATTTATCTTGGTAATTTTTATTCGAAGCTATTTATAATGAGATTTGCTTGAGATATATTACCCTAAGAGGATCCCCCCCTCATTAAATAGCTGACAAAATTAGGAAAAAATAAAAGTTTCTTTCAAGCTTTTCCTCTTCATGCGTATAATAAAAATACCTCAATACCTTCCCAGAATAGAATATAAATTAGAATCAGAAAGTATTTCCTAGAAAAAAAAAAGTCATTGTTTCATTTGACATAATTAAATTATGGCGGATTAATTCCGGAATCTGAAACAGCCGAGTGAGGATTTTCCCGCAGAAATAAAACATTTCCGCTTCCAACGGGAAACGCTATTGAAGCAAAGGGCACACCAAAAATATTAACACAGATTTTCTATGTCACTGAAGCCATAACCACGCATTGTTTTAACTGTACCAAGAGAAAACCGTAACAAATATCCTTTGTGGTTCAACGACATAAAAATCTGATATATCTCTATATTTTGGACAATGACTGCGATGTTCCAAGCGATAATTTTTTTTCTCCTTGCGACAGTCGTATCACGTCGGAATCATTAAAGGGAGGGGAGAGGGTATAGCTTGTTCTTCAGGCTTCGCTGGACATTTAGACCGCTGGTCATGACGTCAGAGCGGTCGAGAAAGACAAAGGGACACTTTGGGATTAGGATTATGGTCAGCAAAAGATATACGATGTCTTATGGGAGGAATAATGGTAACATTCTGGTGCAGTGAAATTACTTGGCACGTCTATTGTAAAGTCATGTAATAAAATAACAGTAAAGCGCGTGTTTTAAATCGACTATTATGGTTGAATGGAATATTTATAGTCGCAGGGATGTTCACTGTGCTTCTTACGAAGAGAAAAATTCTTTGTTATGACACTTCTCTGTGACTGCCCTCGAAAAACAAAGGAACAGATATCAAAACAAAGGAACTGCTAGAGAACATGCTATAGTTATATCCCGTAACATAAAATAACAATACGAGAGGCAATAATATTGCCTTTTATAAAATTTTGGAATCCATAAGAAACAATCATGACCAATGTTTCATGTTGCGGGAGTTAGGGTTTTTCTATTACTCGTGTTAAATCTGGATCAAATGGTCAAGAAAGGCAACTTTGGAAATTTCTGAGAAACAATAAGACATGAAGAAGCAAAACTGGACCACATCGTTATATCACTCATTGACAGAGATAAGAAACGTTGGAAAAGTCAACCTTTCATTACTGTTTACACCAGTGGTTCCCAACCGATGGTCCGCGGACCGCAGGTAGTCCGCAAGAGCCCCGGGAGTGGTCCGGCACCACATATAAAAATGTTGCCAAATAAATGGGGATTTTGAAAACAATGTTCTTTGAACTAGATGGGCGGAACTAGATGAGTGCAAGGGTCTTTGCTTAAAAAATATTTTCTCTGTAGATGACTGACATGAGGGAGAAAGTTCTAACATAGTGGTCGAGTAAAAGGGGTGTAGTCGGAATATTGTGCTTCAGGAAAGGATGGTCGATATTGTTGTATTAAATCAGTGGTTCCCAACCGGTGGTTCGCGAGAGCCTCGGGAGTGGTCCGGCACAACATATAAAAAAGTTGCCAATTAAATGGAGATTTTGAAAGCAATGTTCATTGAACTAGATTGGGGGAATATATCCGATGACTATCAGGTGTTGAATCAAAACTTCTTAAAAGTTTAACATAATTATTTTATTATTAGAATGATACGTTAGAATATGAGTACGTTAATCCTGTATCCCTTTTGCCCGAGGGATATTCTACACCCCCATGACCCCCAGGATGTTCCCCTCTCAAGTGGGTGGTGTTGGTGGTGGTCAACAGACTTACGGGTTGGGAACCACTGGTTTACACCAATAAAATTCCATGTAGGTGAAACCTCAGGATTATCAACTTAAGTTATTTCAGGTAAACCAAAAAAGTAGTCTGAATCCTCAGTTATATTGTCGTCATTTTCCCTCAAAACATTCACAGGTTTAAAACGGTGTCGGGTAATTCGACTACATATGCGAAATTTAAATTATGTGCGTTATCTGCGTTTATAAAAAAGAATTGCCTCAAGAGCACTAGTCGAGTTTCGTAAAGGAGTCGGATAATAGGGATTCATTTGTTCATTCCTTTGTTTTAATGTTTGATTATCTGTATACCACTAAAACTAACATGGCATTTGTAGAACATTCCATCTTGATGAACTGGATGTGAAGAAGTTGTTTTGACTACGCTGATAGTTACGAGAAAAATGAAAAAAATATTTTAAAAAATTGCTGAAACATTTATCGGTTTTTTTTTTTTATGATGAGACCAAATACATTTGCTTTTACATCAAGTGCGTGCCTTATCTTTGTTTGAACTTTATTGTTATGCTCATAAAAGGGTTGAAGAACTGAGAATGAAATAATATTTTGCTTTCCAGCATTATTACTGATGTGAAGAAAAATTATACGTATGCACCTGAAGTTGCAGACTGTAACAAAAATGTATGGAAAGAGTAGAGACCAGATTATTTCAATTGTAATAATTTTTTTATATGTTGTCTGTGCAAAATTCTAATTAAAAAAATATTTTGAATACATAAAAGTATATGAATATTTAAGATTATTTTCCTTTAACTTTATAGTATAAGAAATATTGTCTATATAGTTTATATGACATACATCTTTTCACATATTTTTTGCAAGTGTTTGTACAGTCTCTTCTCTCAAAATCTTTATTTTATGATAGAAAAACACAAACTAACAAACTGATTCAATATTTATGCTCGCATACAAACCTGAAAAAGTCTAGATATTTATAAACCGCTGTTTACCATAAATCAAAACTTGTATTATATATTAAATATCACAATAAGTTTAAAATTTATAAACCATCATTTGTCAATTCATTATGTCTAAATTTAAAGTCAGAACAACTAGAAATAATAACAAGTGTAATCTCAAATAGCTTTTTCATTGATGGAAATATGAAATGAAAATTTTCATATTCATGCCTCAACAAGGCCTCAATTTTAAAAATATTTAGTTTAGTTCATGGTAATTTTTTATTACTAGGGTGAATGTAGAAGTAACTAGGAAAGAAGAAAATCAATCTCATATTTGCAAAGATTATGGGCAAAACATGTGTCTTATTTCCTTCACTCAGGGAGATTAGAGTGACATAGTTGGAAATTTATATCTAAAACAACCTGTTGGAAATTTGCGATAACAAATAACAGGTTTTTACATCAACTTTACGTATGCAATAGTTCTATCTTTTATAGATATCTAGTATGCAGTTTTTGGATAAACATCAAATAGTCACACGTATCTTATATTTGAAGTATGAGTATTCTTTTATGAACTAAAATATGCATTCTTACTTTTTAAAACTTGCATTCAATGTATTAAAATCTTGAAAAAAAATGTGAGTGCACCTGAAAATAAATTTCTCTCTATTAAGAGAAAGTAACTTTTCAAATAGCAACTTTTCCGAGGTGGTAAAAAGCTAGTAGCTTGTTCCCATTTTAAGAGTGGGGACAAAGAAAAATTTAGATTTCTGATGCTTTATAGGCAACCTTTAGAAAGATCTGAAACAATCTTTCAGCCTTATCAACTTCTGATATGATAGGTCTGCAATTAGTCCTCATTGCTGCAAAATTTGTTGAGATTTACCCAAAAAAGGAAAAAAAATACACTAGATGATAAAAATCACAAAATCTTTCGAAAATGTTGGATTCTTGCAAATAGGCAAATGGTAATTTTTTTTCCAGAAATGATGCAAATCCAAATTAGCTCGTAGCATGTTACTAATTGCTGATCTTATCAAAATGATTATTTAATTGGTTTTGCCTAAACATAACTTGTAGATGATTTAGGATTTCTGATAACATCTAAATAAAAGGAGAAATCGTGTTATAATAAAGAAATTTATGTTCACCTTTTTTTATCTAAAAGATAATGAAGGGAGTTTCATATTAACAGGGTAATCAAAATTCATGATTTCATAGTTCGTATGACTTTTCTTTTTAAAAAAAAGCCTTGATGCTTTTAAAGTATCCTTTGACAATTTTTACAGGTTGCTAAATACGCTTTTAAATTAAATATTTTTAGGTAGCTGCATTAAAAACAAAATCAGCTGTAAACTACTAAAAATATCACCAACTTGGAAATACAGAAAAATATGTAAGAAATTTATTACGAAAGAAATTTTGTAGAAGAAATAAAAAATGTTGAATCTTTTTTTAAAAAGAGAAAAAAAATTGTAAACTGCAGAAAAAAAGTTACATCGTGCTATGAATACTTGTTAGATTACTAATCAAAACTTACATTTAAGGATACATACATACATACATACATACATAGACACACACACATATATATATATATATATATATATATATGTGTGTGTGTGTGTGTGTGTCAGTTATCGAAACGTAAGTGCTAAATATTATTTACCTCATGTCAACATGAAAAAATGGTAAGATGCATAAAAATTTATAACATCATAGACATTAAGGAAAGATATTAAGGAAATACACCAGAGATAATATAATAAACTGATAAAAACATAACTCAGATTTAATGTTTTTGGGAATTCTAGGATAACGAAATTTTGGAATTCTCCTAAAATCCTCGATAAGAGAAAATTTAAAAATTAATAATTTTACCTATAATTGAATATAAAGTCCGATGGTTATAGTATGATAATGGAATAAATATGGATTATAAAGCTACCAAAGCAAGAATTTCTTTGAAATAGGTGGAAATATATTTATTGTAAGATTCAACTCAGAAGCTATATTGAGGTATTCCCCTGTGGGTGAGAGAGAGGTTGGGTAATATATATTTAAGTAAAATGGTAGAAAAGTTACAGAAAAAAGTATTCTTAGCATGTGTGTGTCATCACAGCAGCATAAATAGAAAACACGAGAAAATGTATCGCTACATGTCTTGACAGAAACCGCTACATCAGTCATCTGGAATAAATTATATTTCGAAGTCTGATTTTAACTATCATAGTTGTTTGCTAAGTTTTAAAATAGTACACATAAAGTATCAGATCCCGAAATTTTCTAAATAGTAATCTGTCAAGTTTTTGCTTAGCAAACTATCCTGTAAGATTGCTAAGGCTGCTGTGTACTAACCCTATTGGATTCGCTCACCTCAATGTTAATCTATGGAGAAAATTTATCCAAGGATTGCTGACTTGGATTTAAAATTTTTTCTAAGAAATTGTACTCTGTAATAGTGAAAGAAATTTTACACATTGGAACATTTTTCGTTTTTTTTTTAAATGCGAATAATATTTTAAAATTTAAATTATTCGGGGGAAAAAACTGGTTTAGTGTGTTTTACATGCTCATAAATTCCTTGGGCGAAATTAAAAAAAAAAATATTTCAGGTAGTCTCTTCTGAGGAAAATACCGCGGGTTATTAACGTAGGTTTACTTATCGTTGCGTATCTCTTTTCTCTTTTTTTGACGCATTGGTACTTTACTGTTTAACTGTTTATTGCTACTGGGTTTGGCGCGCTGCTAAAATTACAGTCAAACCCCGTTATAGCGAACCCAGTATATAACGAAAATTTTGAAACGTTTTCCTATTGTACGTAATTTAATTAGTATTGTGTCAGTTTAATGTAATCGATTTTAGTCGATTGAATTCATTAATGATCATTTTAAACATATTTTATCTTTTTTTAATACATCATTATTGAATACATGTTGCAACTAATGAGTTACATTTTGTGAACTCTAGCATTTTTCTTAAAAGGTTCGGATATAGCGAAACACTGGATAAAGCGAACAAAACCTTTGGTCTCTTGAAGTTCAGTATAACGGGGTTCGACTGTATAACTTAGGCACGCTGCCAAAATTATAACTCGCAACGGACTCTTGATTTTTTTTCTTTCCGAAGGACCGTTATTGAGGAACGTAATCCCACGTTAAAAAATGAATCTTGTTGCAAGGGCCAGAAAAGTTCAGGCTATCTGAAAATACCATTTTTATTGGGTTATCAGCATTTAGCATTTATATAGCTGTTAATAGTAGACAAATTTTCTTCATGGGTAAACACTGAGGTGAGCGAATCCAATAGGGTTAGTACACAGCAGCTTTAATAGGTTAGAACGCAATGAAACAAGAAGGAATTGAAGCTTTGAAATGGGCGCTTAAGGAATCAAATAAGAAGCAAAATTGAAAGCATTAAGACTAGGAAAATTACTGTTATTCGTATGTATACCCGATACCATTTTCGTAACCACCTGGGGAAGTACTAATTGAACATCTGAGCCGGATTATATGTAGGGAAAAACTACCGTAAAACGATACCCTAATTGTTGAAAAAACATCCCTCCTTTTATTTAAATAAAATTTTCTGTGTTAAGGAAAGAGGTCACCTTTCGCCTGTAATAGCCTGAGACGGCAGTCTGCCTTTTCAAATGTTTATGATAAGGAGTTTCGTACATTTACCAGGCTGGTGGGCATAATGAAGAAATATTGACTAAAGGCAGATGTTTATTATTCAAATTAATGTAACCAGATACGAACACAATGATTCATTGTGTTCGAGAACTTATTTTCTTTTTAGTTATGTTCAATTGTTTACTTGCAGAGGAGGTTACGTAATTTAAATGAAGATGAATATAAATAGCAAAAAAAAATATTGAGAAAATGTGTTTGTTATATACAATAATTAGTCAAAGACGCTTTTAATGATTACTTAACATACTTTAATATATTAGTTTCATGCCAGTTAAGTCTTTAATATATTAGTTTCATCAAGGTACAATAACATTTTTAAAAATATTTATATACGATATTTTACAGTATGTTAAAAACGTGTAGGATACTTCTGTAACATATGGTCCTTTATGAAGTATATTAGCTGAATACCCGTGCTTTTCTACGGAGTACATTTTAGGATAATTACAATGAAAAAAAATAATGAAATTGCTTTTTAGAGAATTATATAGTACAGTTAATATAGTACAGTTTGAAGAACATTTCTTTTACTGTATTTTAACATTTTTTGTCAATTTATTCCGTCGTTATGCACGTGACGAAAGATTAATTTAAAGTATCAGAAAAGAAAAGAAATCTCGTGATCAGCATTTAATAAATTAAATTCTAAATATTAATCTTTAAAAATTCACCAAAAATCAGAAAATGAAGGTAAAGATTCGAAAAATATTTCTTTTTAAAGGATTTTTTTTTAGATCTTTCTCGTGATATAAATTTTACAACCCCCAGATTATTATTTTAAATGTAAACTTTAAAAAATGTTACAAAAGCAGTTTAAAAATTTAATTTAAAAAATCTAAGATGAATTTTTCAAAAATCTTTCTTAGTGCACCCCTACATTATAAGAAGAATCGCCATGCAAAATTTCAGCCCTTTAGGTCCAGCGGTTTGGTCTGTGCGTTATCTGTCAGTCAGTCACGGAACTGTCTTATATACAGATTACGATGTAGAACTTATTAATGTAATATCGAAAGCAAATAAAATTTTCTAAGAGATTACGCGTATAAAATTCTTGCAAAACTTTAAAAATCTATCATTTAATTACCTCAAGATATAATTTTTTTGTAATAATTAGTTCATTTCGGGCGGAAATTATTAAAGCAAACCACACTGCTATTCACAGAGAGAGAAAACTTTAAAAACTACTCAGCATATGCTTACTTTGCGAGACAATTTAGTCCACATAACTAATATTTAGTTAAGATTGAAAACCCCTTTGTTTTGTGCGAAAATAAACTTGTTTATTTTTCCCTGCCTCAAAGAAATCTCGAAAATTTAATATTAAACCTGTAAATCAAATTAGTGCTCAATAAAAGTGAGTAGATTTACCGACTACTTCACGTTTCCCCTTTTTAACGTGAAAAGCATTCCTGGGCTGTTATTTTCAGGTTGAGAAACTCCTCAGATACACTTAAGCTGACCCATATTCTATATACCAGCTACGCCGTGTGCTACACAAATTCCGTTTTAAATAGACCCTATATAATTACTAAGCCCTCAAAACCATGTTTATTCTGTCGTCGCTTTAAATAACACGGCAGCTCATTTAGACTCGAGAAGATCCGAGTATTTGCAGCACAAAACACGAACAACTGGCTGCTTCTCAAACTATCTGTACATATGTGGGGGGGAACAATTCAGCGACAAGGTACACAATATGTAAAACGATGGGCACCACTTTATTTCCTGGAAACAAAAGAGGTAGGGAATATTTCCAGCGCGCGGCACTTCCCGCGCTCGCGGGAAATTTAATAACCCGAGTAAAAACAATGGGGTTCTGCGCCATTTCTCCCACATACGCCCTCCTCAGAGTAGAGGAAAGCTATTGTCCGAGGTGGAAATATTTTCACCCGCTTGAATACACTCGGAGTTTTTGATGGACTTCCAATATTTCGGTGCCTTGTTGCGAAGAATTTATTGGATGGGGATGTCTTATGCTTTTTAAGTGTTATATGCCTCCAAAAAGGGGTGTAAAAGTCTACAAATGGGCAAGGTGGCAGAAGTTGATAAATATGCGCATGATAAAGTGTACACTACACACATCTCTTCCGTTTTTCCCACTCTGAAATATTTTACATGCAGACGGCGTGAATATGCTAGGATGTTTATAGCTCAATGTTCCCGAAGACAGCTTTACGAGGAAAGAAAGATGAAGCTTAGATGGATCATAAGTAGGGATAAGTAATTTTCGTATTTATGAAATAGTTGCGAATAAATGCGAAATTTGCCGATATGAGCGAATAAATGCGAAAATTATTTTTTTACTATTCTTTTCGGCGAAAACTCGGTGATAAATGACTTTCTAAGTGAAATTAGGTAATAATAGTAATAGTTTTTTAACACAATTTCTTATTTAAGACGATCCACGGTCTTTAACTGAGAGATCTCTCGAAGACTTAAGGAAGAGAATGTGGAGACTACTACAATGTTAGCTTTTAACTAAGAATTTTGATACTTACCTAACCGAGGAAGTACAATTGTGATTTTTTAAAAATAAATGCGAAATTTTGGAATTTCTATACATATTTCCCCTTCCGGGGTGTGAGTGTGTGTGAGGGGTTATTCCAAATTATATATATATATATAATAGGCCAGGCTCACAACAAATGAGATTAAATAATTGTTTCTAACTATCGTAATTTTTTTTTCTAAAGAGAGGTACTGGAACGCCATTCCTGGGCGTTCCGCCTCAAATCGAGCCCTGCATATATGTATGTAAAAATTTTAACGCATTTTGGTACTTTTCTGTTTAACTGTTTACTGCTTGTAGGAGCGATACAGACTGGGTTTGGCTCGCTGCCAAAATTATAACTCGCGAGGACGGATGGAAGGACGGTTTTAGCGTCTGAAATTTTGCTTTCCGAAGGACCGTTATGGAGGAACGTAATCCTACGTTAACCCTTCAGCGGGCGCGCCAATTTTTGGGACACATGCAGGCGCGCGTTGCATAAAGAGCAACGTCTCTTTCAACCTTGATTATTTTTTTTTTTGTAATAAACTTTCTTTTTTCAAATTGAAAATATTAATTCTGCGTTTTATGACAAGATATAAAATGTTGATAATATTGAGATATATTTGTAATTAAAGGCCAAAGAATGCAGATACAATCGCCTTAATTCAAAACTGCCTGGTTTACTGCATCTAAGGACAACTTGAGAATCGATTCCTATTATGTCCAAAAACCTATAAAACAATGAGTTTGTCCATCTTCGTGATATGCGGACTACCGTGTGATAGGTGCACATTTGATTTACTACATCAACTCATAATTTTGTCGTATTGCAATCCAGTATAATCGCTGGTTTGCCACGGTTAAATCACGACTAACAATGAATGGAAAGGAATACAAGGGTCAGAAAATCAATCCTGCATTAGAAAGGGTATAGCTATAAATAGAAACTTCTTAGAACATTCAAACCTTACTTGTAAAAAAAAACCATTCAAAATTATGAAAATGCTGAACTTTATACACGGGTTCACCCGCTGAAGGGTTCAAAGAGGAGCCAGGCATAACTGCTAAGTGCCCATTAAGATTTTCCCCCCTTGAGTCTTTCGTTTGCTCTTGTCGCTCCTGGTGTTATATCTAAATATCTGCCTGAATCTACTATGGACGGGAATGTCAGAAAACGGATAGGAATATTTTTCCAAGTAATAATACAAAAAGAGACATATCTTCCGGTTCGACATCGCATATTTTTTTCCGTACAAAATATCAAAAGATATTAATATCCGTTCTTCCTGATACTGATTGTTGTGGTAGTACGGGTATAAATACTTTCTATCCAAATAAAACGTGTCAAATGCATGAATGAACCTGGATTTCCTATAGGCTATCTGTGAAAAATATTAACGTCGAAGTGGAAAAATTTTTCATCTATTTCCATAGATAATTCAATGCAAATTAAATTTTAAAGAAATTTAAAAGTTTGAGAGTGAGGAAATTATTATAAAAATCTGTTCAAGGAGAACATGTGTGAATTAGGTATGAGTGTTATAGAGCGATAATAGATTCAATAAAATTCTCCATTATCTTCCAGATGTTTTAACTTCTGCAAACTCAGATTTAAACAGATAGAGGACTAATTGGTATGATACTGGAAATAAAAATGAAGAAAAAAATTATCTATGAAAGTTGAAGAATATTTTCATATCAAAAGGATTCTTTTCACTGCTTTGCTTGGGAGGAGCAACCCACATCATATACTACCGAAAAAATACCCAAAAGAGTCAACCACTTAAGGTTGCTGTTTAATAACCCTAGTGCATTCGCTCACCTCAGTGTTAACCTATGGAGAAAATTTGTCTACAATTTACAGTACATAAATGCTGATAATAAAAATGATATTTCCAGATAACTTGAACTTTTCTGCACCTAGCAACATGATTCATTTTACAATTTTCGTCCACCAAAGGAATTTATGACGTTTCAAACACACTATACCAGATAATCTCTCTGAATAACTTAAATTTTAAAATATAAATTGCATTTTTTAATAAAAACGAAAATTGTCCCAAAGTGTAAAATTTCTTTCTGTGTTACGGTGTACAATAAAAAAAAATCTTTACATCCAAGTCGGCAATCCATGGACAAATATTTTACATAGGTTAACATTGAGAGGAGCGATTCCAATAGGGTTAGTACACAGCAGCCTTAAGGGGGCGCTGGACTGAGCCTCCGATGTT